>JAATOF010001889.1:0-13864 GCA_013170925.1 Podosphaera leucotricha | reverse complement strand
TTGTGGTTGTTGGTGCTTCCCACTCAGAAATAGCCTTGACCTTTTCTGGGTCCATCCTCACTGAAGGTATCTCGCCTTCGGCTGAGATAATGAATCCTAGGTATTTTGTTCTTTTAACACTGAATTCACATTTTTCAATATCAAGTCCTAGGCGCTTTTTGAAGTTTCTCGAGCACCAGAAGAACATGGTATTCATGTTCCTCCAAGTCTCCATCGGTGTAGATTAAGACGTCATCTACATAAGCTGAGCAGAATACATCAAGATATTACCGAAGAGTTTCGTTTATATACCTTTGGAAAGAGGCAGGAGCTCCATTCAGACCAAATGGCATTACTAACCACTCGAATAGGCCGAATCTTGTGCGAATAGCAGTTTTCCATTCATCGCCTTCTTTGACACGCAATTTATGGAATGCTGCCCGAACATCCAACTTCGTAAACCATCTAGCTTTGCTCAACTTCGCAAGTGTTTCCTTAATTAAAGGTAGTGGGTACCTATCCGCTCTTGAAATCGAATTTAAAGCCCTGTAGTCCACACAAAAACGTAGGCCTCCTCCTGGCTTTCGAACAAAAAGAACAGGTGCTTCCGCTGGAGAGTTGCTAGCCCGGATATAGTTCTTATCTAGAAGGTCTGTTAATGTCTTTCGTAGCACTAGTAACTCGTCTCTGGATATTCCATACAAAGGTCCCCATGGTACTTCTTTACCAGGCTCAAGAATTATCTCATGGTCGCAACCGGATCGATGAGGTGGGAGTCTATCAGTTATGTCTTTCTTAAAAAGTTGGGCAAACTCGTTATACTGCGGTGGAAGCTTCATGAGCTTTGTTGCATCTTTTTTTTCTGGTGCAAGTGCTTTTTGTATATCCGCCAATGTAATAGCAAACAACTGTGTTGGCTTAGCGCCCACTCTTTTTGCTCTTCTGACCGTTGCGAGGAAGACACCCGCTAACAAGCTTGCAATATTTAATTCTTTTGTATCTTTCTGTACACCTCTTTCCCATACCTGTAAGGGCTTACCGTCGACTTGCTTCACGAATTTCCATGAAATGATTTTTTGCATGATATAATACATCTTCTTGTTCCATCCAGGGCTTACCGAGTATTAGCTCATGCGACAATCGAGGAATAATATAAGCGTATAATGTTTTTCGGTATCCGTCAACGTCTGATTCCATCTTTGTCATTTCGGTGATCATTTCTTTTTGTCCACTTGTTGCTCCGGTTAAATCTCGAGGGCATACTTTAATTCTTAGGAGGTCTAATCTGCGTACTAGAGTATTGCTAATGGCAGCCAGGCATTCACATCCATTATCAATCAACGTTGGCACTTGATAAATTCCATTTATTAAGGTGTCAATGACGAATGGCTTTCCATTCATTTTTTTAATTGCTTTTTGATCTTCTAATGAAACTAAATTAATAGCAACTCCGTTAAGTAGTTTTTGGCTCTTGAACACGACTACGTCCAAGAGCTAACCTTTTAACTCAATCTCATCCATATCTTCATTCGGACGATTTCTTCTATTGCCGTCGAGTGATGCATTGGAATCCGCGGTACCTGGACGGTCCGGGGGTAGGAAGCGGCATTTTGCTATTCGATGCCCTGAGTTACCACATCTGAGGCAGAGCCCTTCTGCCTTTCTCCTCTCGATCTCTTTCTAAGACACACATTTTGCGCGTATTCTGTTGATGTCTGTCATTTTGATGTCGCCGTCTGCATCTTTCTCGTTATTTACAATCAGGGGTGCTTCATATGTAGATGCTCCTTGGCGGTCAAGTAATTTACCGCCAGCGATTCCTCGTGTTCCATCATCAAAGATACCTGTCTCTCCGTCGGTGTAAGTTCTTGTTTTTAGCAAGCCCACTTTCTCGATCTGTCCGCCTAACGTGTACAGAAATTCAATCAGGCCATTGAACGTAGATGGCTGGTTACGTCTTACTAGATAGTTCTGGGTCGCCTGGTTGATCGCATTTTCGATTATGTGCAACTTATGCACATCTCCTACCGTGGAGCTCGGACTTCGAGCAAGCAATTTTTGAAAACGGGGTAAAAATGAAGATAGACGCTCATCTCTAAATTGCCTACAGGCATGAAGAAGTGTCGACGCAGTCCTATCCGCATTTCGATCCCTATATATCTCATCCATTGACTTCAGTAAACCCAATGCATCCCATGTCTTTTGATTCCTCATCATATCTTCGACTTGCCCGGTGATCATATCTTTTGCGTTTTCAGTAACAGCGTGACTATAAAGTCGCATAAAAAAATCCGATGGTTCCAGGAACCCATCTTGTCTGACATCACGCTCATAAATATATGAGAGCACCCCATATGTTGCAGGCTATTTTGATGCGTCTTCGTGGGTATAGGCCTCTGGCCACTTCAAAGGCTTCCTCTTTCGTGCTGACTCAGCGTTTATTGACGAAGAATTTTGTGTTGTAGGTAACTGATTTTTTTGCGTTGGTGTCTGTTCCTTTAACGACGTTATTTCCTCTCTCAATATTTTCATTTGTTGTTTATAATTTTGTCTCATAATATTCATCTGTTCCATCAAATTTAACTCCCCTACGTTCATCATCTCTTCTGTGTTCATTGGAACATCACTCATGGCTACTGATTCCGGTTCTTCTGATTGTTCTATCGTTTGGAAAGAATGGTCTTGTGAGCTACCGTCGTCACTCGATATCGATGGCGGGACAAACGTTGGCATGTAATGGTTCTTTTTATTTATTTATTTTTTTAGAATAAAACCCTAAGCCATGAGAATAGACTCGTGATATGCTTAATGACGGGTGAAGAATGGAAAGAGATAGTTCAAAATGTATCAGAGCCTAAAGTTGGCTGGAATAGAAAACGATATATTGAACTATCTAAAGAAGAAAGGGAATGGTTGTACCAAAGAGAGCTACTTAAACTCCTCCACCTTCCTGATTTCGCCCTTCCCAACAACCTTAGACCATCATCTCAATCTAATCCGGGAAGTTGAGACTCTCTTCTATTTATACACACGTTACGTCATTCGCTTCATTGAAACCCCGCTTAGGAACCCACCTAAGCTATAGCACGGTCAAACCGTAACACTGATATTCAGTCTGTCATCTAAAATCATGACGATGGTATTTTTACTAGCCAAAACGCTGCTGATAAGGCATATGGCATGCCTTGAAGCACTTTTAGGTATCGTTTGAATGGATCGAGGAGCCAGGCGCCAGGCGATAGCACAACAACATCGCTAGAGATTAAGTTTAGATCAGGAGGAATTTCTTGCTGATTGGATTCTCAATGAGGATACTTGAGGAAGTCCACCCAGCCATATTAAAACACGTGAAATGGTTTGCGAAATTCTTGGAGCAAATGGAAGCACTCGGGAATGAATAGATCACCAGCTTCCTTCGTCGTAATTCAAGTGTGCATTCTGTATTAGAAGAAAGCTAGAGACTTGTAGATCTAACTAAGCCAAGCCTGAAGATATAAAAGCCATAAATTCGATCAGACTTGTAAAGACTTAATAATAAGCACTCTGACATCTGGAATATGGATGAAGCCGGTGTCGTGTTAGAGGCTTGCAATGATTCCTATGCTATATAAATGTCATGTGACAGGTATATTAGTGCTTTGTAAATAGCGTAGTGTTCGCTCTATTCGCTCGTAGAAATACTTTCTTGTCATCGGACATTGATTCTCTGTCTTTACTAAATCTTAACCACGAGTTCTTGCCTGCCTTATGATGAATATCTCATTTCGTGACTTTTAAGAGGGTGTTAATAATTGAGGCTGTATCGGCCGATGGACGGAAATTGAGATGCTTGGTCATTTTCAAGGGGAAAACCTTCAATCCTCTTTGCTTCCCAGCGAGTCAGTTCCGAATTGTTTCTACATCACTTCTGAGAACGAATGGACAACAAAAGCAATTGGTAATGAATGGTTGAAGACCGTTTTTGTTCCTGCAGCTTGTTAAACGATCGAACCAAAATCCTGGTCCTTGACGGCCACGGTACGCATACCGACCTGGGATTTACGCAGCTGTGTATAAAACATAACATACATCTTCTGTTCTCACTAGTTCACTCTTCTCACGTCCTCCAGCCAGTGGATTTGGCACCTTTTTATATTTTAAAGTCAAAATATACCGAAGTCAGATCTCGGATCTTTCTGCTCTAAATGATGCAGCACCGGTAAAGAAAGAAATATTTATTAAGTTTTACCATGAAGCTAGGGAGGAAGGACTATCGGATAAAATAATTCGAGCAGGTTGGAAAGCTACTGGAATTGTTCTATTCAATCCTGAGCCTATTCAATCCTGAGCGGGTACTACAACCTTCTCAAGTTTTACAACAACTCCGCACTCCAACAAAGGCGCGGTTACCAATAGACGAATGGGAACCAGAGCTGAAGACTCCTAGGAATTTTTAAGAGGCATATAAAGCCCAGCAATCAAACGAAAAGGTTGGCAAAATATTTAAACTAAACCGAGCGCTTCTTCGAAAATGCGGTAAGGCCCGTGTAGCAGCATCAGAAACAAAGAAAAAAAGATTAAAATGTTTACTTGATAAGGCAAGCAAGAAAGATCGCCCAAGAAAAAGAATTCGACTGGATCAAAATCAAAGGTTTGTCGGGTTGGGAGATATTTTAGTTGCTGTTGGGCAAAGGGAAGTTCATGTAGTAAGCCGCTCTTGCAGAGTTGTAACTAGCGGATTTCCCATAATTAAAGGACTCAGTTCTATTCTTATCCCACGACGAATTTTAAAATGCTAGTACTGTGGTTGTAACAATCTCGAATTAGAACAAAGTGTCTTTTATTCATTTGAAGGGTGGCGAAGATAAGGGTCCGAGCTTAGTGTAGATATGTAAAAAGGAATTCGTAGCCACGAAAGAAAAATCAACAACAATAACAAGATTTAGATCCGTAGAACTTTGTGTGAGGGATTAAGTGATGGTTGACGTACAAACATATTAAATACAATTATTATGAACATGTTCTGGTGCCTCGAGGTGCATATTAGAACTCGAGTTTGCCTAATCTACATACAGTCCAGATTTGCTGTCTATTTGCTAAATTTTGATGTCATTCCAACCCTCCAAACTCCGATCCTTTTTTCATCATAGACATTTAAAACTACTCAGAGACTTTTTGGCTGTAACTTTCGGTAGTGCGTGGCGCCCTCGTAGACCCCACGATCAATGGCGGCAGCAACAGTCAGAGTTCCACCAACGATCGCACAGAGTCCGCTCAAAAATCCCGTGAAGCTTTTGCTTCTTTCTTCTCGATTTACAACTTTCATAGGAGAGATATCCTGTACTAGTCAGTTCTGAAGGGGGCAATCTTATATGGGGATCTTGCATAAGAGAAAAAAACACCTGGGATTCCACCACGGGCGTGCAATTTTTCCTTGTGACCACTTGCTGCTTCATCCCCACCGCTAATACTTCTATGGTGACTTGTAACTGAGTATTGGTGCGTTTCAACACTCCCATCGTCTCGGTGTCCAAATCCTCCAATTCCAGCTCTCTCATCGGCAGCATGGTTATAGTTTTTACTTTCCCAGCCCAGAGGAAGGTAGGAAGTAGAAACTACCTTTATAAAGTACATATAGTTATAAGCTGGTTCGTCTGTTATTTGCTCTGTGTCATCAAGTGGATTGAGGTGGTAGTTATTCCATCTCAATTGTTTTGCGCCCAGGTTTTTGGTCACCGATTTAGGAAGTTTTGGCCCAAAGCGAAGAGAGTGTACTTGGTGAGTGAAAACATGTCCACCTTGGACCGGAGTATCGAAATAATTACTTAGGTCGTGCACATGGACGTTGCCATTACTGAAGCTGCGGCCAGGGGCAATATGGAAATTACCGACGACTTTATTGACTCGAATGGCGCCCTCAATTCGACAGCCTTCGTTTCGCTGCTCGTCAAGTCTTTCTGCATAATGCTCTCGATTGCATTGCTCAACACTCTCGCCACGTCCAAAAGCCCACGACAACGTAGCATATGCCTCTCTAACTTCTTCGCAAGTATTACAACAACCTTCCTTTTGGGCAGAAGCTGGTGCATCAGCCCCATAACAAGTACCGCAGTAATCCGGATCGAGGTGAGTTGCCTGTTCATCGACATGCCTTAAACAGGTTTAGTTGGTATGTTCAGAATGGACAAATAAACCTACAGATCAAGAGACTTGATATCAATCACTTTTCCTCCATCGGATTGAGGAGAAAGCCTGACTTTGTTTACTCCGTGCATTACACCCGTTTGTTGTTCGCCAGATACATCCATAACATCCAAAGTAAGCAGCTCGCATGGAATCCTGGGAAACGTAATGTTTAAGTGTATCTCCATTTTTTCACCTAAGTACAAAATTGAGAATATCCCTCAAAGACGTGTTATGTCTACAACGTACCTCGACCTTTGTCTACAATCAATTCTGGTAGAACTATGATACGACGGTAGTCGCACCACTCCCCCCATGCCAACCAGAGGACAATGAATAACGAAGCTATGGTGACTATACCCCCTGATGTCGTTCTTATTCGAGCTTCATCGACTGTCTTTGTGAAGGCATCTAGCCTAGTAAACCTCGATTTTGGAGGCATTGTAACAGATCAGGCTGAAAGTTTTTAAGGATTTTCAGGAAGACTGTAGAGATGAGCGACGGCGAATAGATTGAGATTACTTTAATGAATGCATAGAAAATATATGATTGAAGCTGTAGTTTTACACATTAAGGCTGCTTGCTGATCAGAAATCGAGAATTTGAGAATGACAACAGATTGCCAGTGTTCCGAATCAATTACCGGCCTCACAAGGGGTTCGTGCTTTTTGGATTGCCATAATAAAGAATTTACTTATTCCCTAACCAACATCTGGAATATTCATGTTCAGGGGACTGTTTGGATACACACATACTCACGTTTTCCTCCCGAAAAGACGTGAGTTACTATATACTTAGCGTCATTTATATGCTCAAAAATATTCCACTGCGGAAAATTTCCCAGGATTCTATGAGCATTTACCACTTGAACTTAGATGTAAATTAAGGTACTATAAACTACATGTAATTCTCATCTCTTGACGTGATGTGCAACAAAATACATGTATCGTCTTTACAATAACGATGAATACTGTATTAACACGTAACGTCGCAATTTAGATAAGTCCAGAAGAATCAATGTAGACACTGATATGAACTGAAATTTGAGAAATGATATTTAATGTGATCATTCAATTCTAGCTCAGCAGTTCCGACTTTGTCTCTCTATATCCTTCACGAGGTGGTCCCGACTCATTAGTTTTCCATACTATAGACACTAGAACTCATCTTAATTCTTGCGCTCAGTAATATATAAATGCATCTCGAATTTTGGAGTTCCTGTCACCTCGTGAATCCTTCGATTTTTTGCTTTCTGCGTTAGTGCTAAGTCGAACATGTCAATACATTGACGTTTTTCTTTCTCCTCTGCTCTGATTCTCCCTATGACTCAGACTTATTCTATACTGAAAAGTAAAAATGTATAAAAACTTATACACTAGAGTGAATGTTCAATTAGATTTGTGTCGTATGGCTTCTTCATAGGTTTTGAGGCGTTGAATAGATAATATACGGAGTATTGAATGTCTTGAGGAGTTGTTTTTTGTCACCTGAATTATATTTAATTTGTTGACGAACAATTTCTCACATTTTTCTTTCTTCGGATCGTTCGTCACCCTAGAAAGTTCTTCGCGTTGTCCGCTTTCTGACGCGATCTGCAGCTCAGCAGGTTCAGCAGAGCTTAGAAGATGGACTCATGCCATCCGGATGTAAGTAATGTGATTGAAAGTATCTCATTCATCTCGATATAGATGCCAAAAGTGAAATTTATACACACGTTCTTTGAGGTTTGTTGATGCTCTTCTTTGTGGGCTTGTTGGTATGATGTATTATTTACCTTGATCAGGATGTATATGTTGGAGATCAAAATAGGGAAATTAGAGGCACAAAATGAGAGTTTGGTATCAACAATATGTCAAACCGAATAAAAATCAACTGCCTTTAACCTATTGCAAGCCTTGGCATAGTAAAAAATGTTTGATTATCTAATTATACTGCTACAATTATGTAATTAGATATATGTAATAATTATGTGAAGTATTCTATCCATGAAGAGTGCATAAACATGTAATGAATATGGAAAACAAATTGTTGTAGCCTTGCTAAGGTCAGATAAGAATTACGTCACGTGGAGAAGTCGTAGTCCAATTCCAGATGTGTTTGAATCCAACATTTCCAACATACACACACTCGTCGACGACAGATTATTGAAATCCGAAACGCTCCCAAACGTTAAATCACCGTCGTTAAATTACATAACTTAACACATCTATTCATCGAGAAAGACCTACCTTGGAGCCGACACATTTAATGACCCGGTGATACGTTGGGCAAACCCTTTACCCATGACTAGATTTACGAGATTTTTATCGTGAATCTAACTCAATATTAAATTTCTGGACAGGATAAGCTTGTTTTATTGAAAAGATGTCATCAGGTCGTCTTAATTCATCACGCAGCACACAAAATCCCATCTCTCTCTCTCATCGATCAAGTACCACACAAGGAGGAATTAAGAAACGAAAAAGCTGTCCTGCTCGAATCGATAAAGATGGCGATATGTTGATGGATGCGATTTCTACCAGTAGCCGAGGAACCAGTGGAGCTAGTAAAAAACGCCGCTCAGGAAGAAGTCGGACTGTTTGCCATGCTTCTACAAAATCAAACAGCTTAGGACGCCCTCGGGGAAGCTCCACTCGAGGATCAAAGTCTGGTGTCCGTCGAGCCCAGCAGGCTATTCTTCGTGGTATTGGCTCACAACAAGCAAATCTACTCGAAACTGTGGAGGTATACGGACTAAGTTTAAGCAAAGCTTCTACCAACGCGGATGGAGGCATGGAAAGTTTACTTTCATTTCTAGAGCGTAGAGCAAGCGGTCTCGACGCCAAATCTAATAGACCTGTGAAAATAAAAAAGGTATGTCTAACAATGTAGCATAAGATGACCTTAATTACCAGGTATTTACTGTCTAGAAAATTCGTCTCCCAGGCAATCTTAATATAGGAACAATATTTATCGATTTTCCAATGCCCGCCAATAATTCTTGCTAACATCAACGCAGTCAACATCTAATGGTGACTCAGTGTTCATTACTGCTAGCCATGAAGATATTGCACAGATATTGAAGCTGAATAATTATCAGTTTGCTGGAGTGCTGTTATCTATAAAGCCATGCAACCAGTCTGTTACAGAACTGAATAGCGATAAAATATCACTTGAAGCTCGAAATCTCAAAGGAGAAATTCAACAATTTTTGGCTACGAGATATAACGCCGAACACAAGCTGCTCGATTTATCAAAGCTCGGATATGAACCTAGATTGCAAAGTATGGGACTTGTGAAGCCTGGAGCCCAGATTGGTGGAAAATTATTCCCTGCAATTATGGCCATATGCGATGGTCTCTTCAAAACTCGCAAAGAAAAACAAGATGCAATTACAAGTATTTCTCTTAGCGACAACTCACTTTCTAACATAAGCCATATTTCATCTCTATCACAGACATTTCCAGACATAAAGAACCTGGATCTTTCTCGAAATAAAATATGTGACATCAAAGCGCTAGATGCATGGCGGTGGAAGTTCCGCACCTTAGAAATGCTGGTATTAAGAGATAATCCTATCGAAAGTCAATTTCCCGGACTTAAGGGTGAGCTCATGAGACGTTATCCTAGGCTCCATACTATTGATAATATGCGAGTTCGGTCCCCAGAAGAAATAAACTCGATCATCAGCTCCGCGGAACTTGCAAAGACTCCCATTCCAATCGCGGGACCTGTTTTTTACGACGTTGACCAAGTTGGAGAGACCTTTATCCGAAATTTTCTTCCGCTTTATGATAATGATCGTGCTGCTCTTGTTGTTGGCGCTTATGATGAAGAATCCACCTTTTCTTTATCAGTAAATATGGCATCGCCCCAGAGTTCAGAAGTTTCGGCTCCGAGCTATGGATGGTCCGATTATTTAAAAAATTCTCGAAACCTTGGAAAAATTACTCATCTTCCAACCAGAATGAACCGACAGTTTGTCGGAACAAAAAATATTCAAGCAATATGGGCTGGTCTCCCAGCGACTAAGCATCCTGATATCGATTTAGAAAATGATAAGTATCTCTTTGAAGGTCATAAACTTCCCTGTGTCCCTGACCCTACTGGACAAAGTCCTACAGGAGTTACAGGCATGATCATAACTATGCATGGCGAATTTAGAGAGCCTGCGAACTCCAATCCAAGTGGAGTCCCACTCCGTAGTTTCTCACGCAACTTTATTTTGGGACCTGGGTCTCATGGAGGCCCTGCGATCAGAGTTATCAGCGATATGCTCGTAATTCGGCCTTGGGCTCCTCTTGCTCAGCCAACGACGACCTTTATTGGTCAGGGACAAAATGGAGAACAATTGGGCCAAGACCAGCTTCAACAAAATGGCATTTCAAATATTGAACAACAGCAAGAAATTATGACCCGTCAATTCATGGAGCATACTGGTATGACCATGCAATACAGTATCCTTTGTCTCCAACAGGCCCAATGGAATGTTAAAGCAGCTGATGAAATGTTTAAACAAACGAAGGCAAGACTTCCATCTTCTCATAAATAATCAACTGACGTCAATAGTCAAAATTACCGGCCGATGCCTTCGTCTAGTTTTTAAGTAAAAGTTATAAAAGTTAGTAATCACAGAGAAATATGACGATTTTCGCTCAACAAAGTTGCTGTATCGTGACTAGTATTCTGCGAGGCCGAGCGCCGACGTTGACGCCTGAGGCAACGATCTTATCACTGCAGGTGGCCGGCCGAAAGCGGCAAACAATTTTTTGACGCGAAATGGTGCCCCTTGATTAGACCCGCAATTTTTGCGTGAGTCGATTTTTTTCGGAATTTTGGGTTTACATGGTCCGTGCGGGATGCACTTAGCCAAATTTCCCTCAATGAAATATCGTTCTAAAAGCATAAAAGTACTCAACTTTCGCCCGTGATACCCTTGTAATATCTCAATAAGCGTATGTTGGAACAAGACAAGAAAACCATAAATCTTTGGAACCTACTCGCCCGCCCAGCACATCGCGCTTAATGCCTACATGTACACTAGGGGGTCTGCTGATGGGTAAGCAGCATTGAAGATTAACAAAAAGTCTGTACAGTGAATATTCGATGCAGTCAGTGTTAGTAAATTGGCAGGTCACCATAGCGTAGTTGAGACAGGTCAGTATGGTTTAAACCCTTTATTGATGTCAAGTGTCTAGTATACATGATGTTGCAAAAGATATGGTATCATATGATTAGTAATCAGTGACTAATCAAGCTAGTTTCCAACACTGGCACAGAATAAAAGAAAAATCGACGTACACCAGTAAATGCATCTTTGTAAGCATTATTCCAATCTTTCTACCCACCCATCCAATTCCAAGTTCAGCCTATTAGTATTGACTATTATTTGTAGAGCATTACAGGCTTTCTCCTTTGTAATAGCGTCAGCCAGCCGGACTCTTGCTACCCTTAAACCATAAGATCTCAGTAATCTCTCCCTTTCATAAGATTGTCGGATGGCTAATAAGTCAACCATCAATATTTTCCCATGGGTTATTCCTAGCTTTACAAGGCAGTTATAGAGTGACTTTGAGTCCACGCATATGGAGTAAGGCCTGTAAAAATTTCGCCTAACCTTGAGTTGTGCGATGTTTGTCTAACGACCTAGATGAAAAAATTCAGATCAAAGGTTCTAATGGCTACGCATAAAGAAAAACTAGCCTTAATTTCTTTAGATATTGCAGGACCTTATTCGGAGTCCATTGATGAATATAAATACTTTGCCGAAATCATTAGCTCTAAAAGACAAATCTAGTATTTTTTCTGCACTGTCATGAAGATCAAAGAGGCAGGCTCGTCATTTTTCATGTGAAGAAGGAGCTAAGCAAATATAACTGTTACGTCACTGCGGATAGAATATTTAGGTGAAGAGTTGGGATAAGTTTTGTATACTCGCTCGAGAGAAGACATTGTGGTAGTTGACAAAATTTACGGTTATACCTGATCATCATTCACTGCGTTTCCTTCTCTGTCCCTGATCTTCTTTCTTTCCGTGATATAAGCCTCAGAGAATGCTCCTTTATTCTGTTTGTCTTCCTCTCAATCCTCAATCCAACTATCTCTTTCTGTATGGCGCCTGTTGTGAAGAATAGCATAGAAAACTCTTCCACTTCAACCAATATTATTGACGGCAGCCGCAGAGTATGTTTATCTATAATTTGACTCAAAGTTTGGCGTAGAGTATCAGACTGACGTTGGAATAACCTTTGTCAGGGTTCATCCGGTCTCTTTTCAAGCCTGATGGACCAAAAGCGTAACAGCGCTGATGCAGCTGCTCAAGCTAGACGAGCTAGCTTTCACGACATGAAGCCTGCACCAGGCTTCCTCGGAAAGATGTGGCAAAGGTCGGTCGGTGACTGGGCTAGCTATTGACTTGATACTGATACTTAATAGCTTCACCATGGGCTCAACCTCGCCTAAGTGAGCTCGGTGTATCCATCTCCTCACGCGAAATTAATGCTCATGAGAAATAGGAAATAAATAGTTGCTTAATACCCGATAGAATGGTATCAATGAAGCGTGATAATGAATGCAATCATACCTTGAAAATTGTACATAAAGTCAAGTGAATAATACATTTTATAAATAAAAGCTTGTCCATGATCGATGTAAAGAAATATTGTGAGAGCATATGAATGATAAGAAATCGCAGATGTAATCGTTTTAACTATTGTTGAGGTTTGAATTATTTTAAGAGATAGATCTTCAGGATATTTTTTATCGATAGAAGGAATCTCGAGAGCAGATTTAAAGCAAACAAGTTAAAAAAGTGATAAGTGAGATAATATTTTCTAACGATATGGTGATGACATCGCCTGGTTGTGGTGTAGTGTTTTTTTGCTTTTGGTCTGGCCGCGACCATCGGTTTTTTCGTTCAACAACTTGATCTCTTTATATGAGCACCACGAAAAGTCGTAGATATAATTCGGTAGTGTATATAAGCATCATTTGCTTCTTACATGGCTAGAATTGGCCCGTCCTATGATGTTTTTTCTCCAACGAATCTGATCCATTGAAATGTGATTATTTGAAGTTTTGGTGCTTATATTTGAGTGATTATATTAACTGAAAGTGTTTATCAAATTGTCTGTTGTGAATTTCTAAATTTGTATTAAGCGGCGCATCTCAGACTGTACCCTCGATATTTAGCAATCCTGCTTGCTCTCTGAGAACACATCCCTAAACTCCAATCATAACGGTTTTGAAATACTGAATGTATTTAACCAGCTTTTCTATCACAAAATCAGCAAGTCCGTCACGAAGTCGATAAATAGGTAAGAAGTGAAAACAGATATCAACACGATGTAAAGATGGTTATCAAAATAAGTCTCTAAGTCGAAAGTCGGGATACCACATTTCCACCCACGTGATTTTGAAATTTACGGTTGAAAAAAGTATTATTTTAGCCTACAATATTTAATCTAAATCTCAAATTCAAATAGAAAATCTTCAAAAAAATAGACCTGCCCTTGATCAGAAGAAATCTCAGCTCTCCAAGTAGCTGCGTTGACACGTCATGCCCTGCTTACTTCTTCAGTCACCAATGCTACCCTTGCTTCCTCTTGAGCCCTTTTAATTTCTTCAATGTTAGAAAATTGAGTAATGTACATCCGCTGGCCTTCCTAGGAGTAAGTATCTCATAAATTTGGCGCTTTTTTGACGATGGCTCGGGTGTTGTTGGGCGTGGTTGTGGAGAGGGTAG
>JAATOF010001881.1:0-13994 GCA_013170925.1 Podosphaera leucotricha | reverse complement strand
GCTCGCTTAGTCAGGAACTCGCTTGTATATAGAGTTATGATATTACGCACAACTGGGATAACTATGTTATATATAAAAACATCACTAGTATATACAGACATTCAAAGACACTTCTACTCTCCATAATTACATCATACTTATCCACTCCGTGATCATATCCTTAACACCTATATAATGTGCATGCCGACCTACTAGCGTAATATATTGTAGAGTAAACCTCACATCTTAAACTAATATACCGCTTCCCCTTGTCCCTAAACTACCCCTTCAAAGTGGTCGGCCTTACCAACCTCCAGCTTGAAAAAATCATTAAAGAGGTCGAAGCAAAGCACGAAGCCCTGAGCGACAAATTGAACGAAAAAACTGATCAACTTCGAGAATAATTGGAGTCCAACAACGACCAAATGACCAAATTAATTTTTTCGCCCAAGCTTCAGTGACGACATAAAAAGGAAATACG
This sequence comes from Podosphaera leucotricha, assembly GCA_013170925.1. Lineage (NCBI taxonomy): Eukaryota > Fungi > Ascomycota > Leotiomycetes > Helotiales > Erysiphaceae > Podosphaera > Podosphaera leucotricha. The sequence continues at coordinate 13,534 of JAATOF010001881.1, read as the reverse complement.
CTGACCTTAGAAATAAACGCCATAAGTATTTCAAAAGCAAGCGCGAAAACAATCGCAACTTCGTTGTAGAAAAACCTTATTCTGTCTTAGAGAATTTAACAAAAGCCCTACCGATCGACTCGAAGACTCTGAGATCGATGACGAACTTGAAGACCTAATCAATTAAGCTCTCCAGGAAGAAGAAGAGGATGGAAAAGAAAATAAATAATGGTGCCGGAATGCCTAATTGGTGACAGTAGGCACCGGAAAGAACATTCCAAAGCTCACCAAAACTACCCCCTTATGCGAAGGCTGTGACAAGCTACACAAAATTTTCTTTACACGTCTTTCCAACTCTCATATTCACTTTAATACTTTTTTCGACTACGGCTCACCCGCTTGATACGTTTCAAATTATTTAGCCGAAAATATCCACACGTTCAATTCCTCTCACTCTCTCACATTCGAACCATTTCTGGTATCGGAGGATGGGGCTCCACCATCACGAAAGACGTCCTACTCACTACAAAATTTAAACTTCAGCATACTGATAGACATCCTTGGTCTGAATTTGTCACAATTTCCGCCGGTGTGGTCCCATATAAGACTTTGCCGGCAGATCTCACACGGCTGATAAGCCGATATGTTTCTAGAGCGTATGACGATCATCGACTAAGACGTAGCGCTATGCAGCCCTATTCGCTTATGCTAGTCTCCAGAGTGACGGTCGGCAGGAGTAATGCTCAGACGTGATAATTACACCAATTCTTATTTCTCTCATTTCCCCGGGTTATTCGATAAATCTCTGCATCGCGCTGATGTTTTTATTCAACACACAACATATAATCGACACTGGAAATAACGCACTGGTCAAACTCCTACCTAGGCGCTACAGCCCATCCAAACTAATTGCCATAAGAGATTTCTGCAAAACACATGACAACCAATTATCAAAAAAAGTAACGTGCCTTGGGCTGCGCCTTTAGTGTTGACACCTAAAAAAACGCAAAACCTAACACTAGGACCTGTCTGGCGCATCTGTGTTGACCACAGGCAACTAAAAAACTTACGAAAAAAAACGCACACCCCCTACCTAATGCGCTCAAGACGAAATTCAGTGAGCCGCAGGCAACAAATTTTATGCTTTTCTTGATCTAGAAAATGGTTACTTGAAAATTCCATACATCAAATTTCTCGAGAAAAAACCGCGTTCGTAACCCCGTTAGGTATTGTCAGAGTTGCATGTGGACAGCGTGGTGGTGGGTGGGGGTGGTGACAGGCTCAAGGGTGCCATCCTACGTTAAACTTGAGATAGATGCATTGCCACTCGGCCAAAAGGTCAGACCAGAATCATAGAACACTATAAAACGAGTTATCTCTATATATAGATCATACAGAATGCCCTCTGGGCTTTGCAACGCTCCAGCAACATTTCAGTGCTTTATTGTAGAAGAACTTAAACCTTTTCGTCCATTTGTTGCTGGACTCCTTGACGATGTTGGTGTTTGGGCAAGTTCAATTACAGAACTCCATGCGCGTCTCCTTGAAATATTCCAACGATTCGTCAAATATGGCCTATTACTCAACGCAAATAACTGCCGCCTATCTGTCAGCAAAGTAATCTTCCTAGGCTTTCATATTTCAGAGTCAGGAATTGCTGCGGATCCTCAAAAAGTCACAGCTATACGTGATCGCCCCATGCCAACAACCACTTCTGAGGTACGGGGATTTGTGAATGCCGCCAGCTACCTCCGTAGCCTTATTAAAAAATATTCAGAAACCGCAGGCCCTTTAACCGATCTATCAGTTGGCCCAAAAAATGCACCTGTAACCATTTCTAAAGAAGCTATCTCCGCTTGGCAACGTATAAAGAGTGCTCTTTCCTCGGCACCTGTTGTCCAAAAATTCAACTGGAGACTCCCGACCGTACTCGAGAGCGACGCCTCGCTAAAATTCGTTGATGCTGCCCTCCTCTAACCTCATCTTCACCTTGTCCATAACAAGAATCAGTTTTCCACCCAGTTGCATATTTTCCCCGTAAACTTAACGAGACACAGCAACGGTACTCCTCTCAAGAACGTGAACTGCTTGGTATCCTACTCGCTATTCAGCACTGGAGGCATTGGATTGAGGGTGGCGACATCACAGTCATCACCGATCATGAATCACTCAAATCAATCCCAACTAAATCAGAACTGTTGGAAGTAGTGCTACAGGACAATCGCTGTCGGGTAAATGCTACTTGATTCTCGGGAAACAGCATTCCTCGAGAAACAGCATTGTCTGTTTGCAGAAATGAGTTAATTATCACTGATACGATATTTGGTATTCAGTTGTAATCACTAGTGAATAGTTTCTAGAAAACCTGTATAAATAGCAGTAATTAACAACTCCTCACTTAAGATTTATAGACTCTTCTTAGTGTCATTCTGTCTTCATGTGAATATCTCTCTCAAGTTTAAGTACTTCGTGCTACATCAATCTTCCACATTTCTACAAGAACAACCTCCAAGAATGCTTCGATTTCTGGACACTATCGAACATTACAATGTCCGCATACATTATCGCCCTGGTAAAGGAAATGTTCTAGCAGACTATCTCTCACCCATCAGAACCCGCATTTCCCATTTCTCTTTGGGGACAAGGAAGAAATAATGCGGAATACGATGCAGTCGGTCTGGGTGACAGACCTACCCGAGCTGACGGAGGTGAAATATTCTCACCAGCTGAGTCGCATTGACTTGCAATCGATTTTCGAGTCCTAATATTAGGATACCTCTTACCCCCTAAGATTGCTGAACTATGGGCGAAGGAATACTTTACAGTTCATAAAGAGTGATAATGCCGGCTGCTTCACGGGAACAGACGCCAAGCATTTCAAACTGATGCATGGATTGGTTTTCACCTACACAACACCAGCTATGCCGCGCAGTAACGGAGAGGTTGAGAAAGCCAATGGTGTCCTAAATGCTATACTCACCAGAACTCTCCTTAATTCCCCACACATCAGATTACCCGATGCACTCAACCAAGCCGTGACAGTCTACTATGGACAAAGTTTGCCGAACGGGTACAGCTTCTTTTTCCTTCTTGTTGGCACCCACCCACCGTCAGAAGAGTTTTCATGCCCCCTCTATACTCGAGGACCAACTGAAATAGAAGACTACTGTCGGTATATCACGGGTATAAAATGTGCTAGCACAAAAGGTTCTGTAAACCTAGAGGGGTTGGTTGTTCTATTCGTTGTTATCTATCTACTCTTCCAGAATTGAAGCTAATAATACAAGATCTCCTACTACTCGCATTATATAATCAGGTCACATTGTTACATGTACGTTTACCTATCTACTCCATTGGTACAATAACAATTTGACAGGAACACTACTGCTACTTAGTAGCCAATGTGATTGTCTCCAAATAATCGCGTTTCCCGACAACTACGAATGGGCACAGGAACTAGCCAAGTCACACGCTGCACCAATAGCACGCTCATATGTGGCAAGTGTGAAATCCACCAGAGACAAAACGCGAAAATACCTACTAGAAAATAAAGCCCTCATGCGGACGTATGCTCGTAGAGACTGGGTCCTTAGAAGAACAAGGAAACGACGACATAAGTTTGAGTCTTTCTATGACGGATCCTAGGCAATTTCAGCTTGCCACGCCAACAACTCGTACTTCTCTAGAAGGTCTTACACTTGCAAATAAATTCAACGACACAAACTTGTTCCCAGCTTACATTCGTGAAGGACACCCAGTCCGTAGTCTATAGTATGGCAGCAAAAAGAGTATGGACCAGGATAGTCGAAACATTAAAGAATGTGTTGGAATACAATCTTGTTGGTATTTGAAACGCGACTCGATTTTATGATGTGAGCTGTGGATAGCCCAGTGGGAAATGGAGATAATTGTGGATATTATTAACACACCCTATATAGCGTAATATTAGTAAGCATAGAACATCATATAGATCTTAAAAGCTGTAGAACAGGAACCCAACGAATATAATGTTACAATAGTCTCTCAAGCTCTACTCGCACGCGATTGCCGTAGTTAAGAGCTACGAGACAACGTGATATCGATCTGGACAATTAAACACAGTGGCGTCGGATATTGATCTGATGTGCGGCAACGAGAAGTAGTAGTACGCTCTGACGCGAGACAATTTGACCATGAATCTGAACCATGAGCGTTCAGGCAACATATGTAATTAGTCAAGTAAGAGATGACGTGGAAATCAATGATCGCGGCTAAATCTAAATATATATTTAGATGCTTTCATATTTACTATCAGATGACAGGTCCATCAGTGTGGTTTAAAAGTTGGAAATTTCGGCACAGTTCTTCACGGTGACGCGGGACGGAAACTCTGGCCCGAGAGACGCGAGGTGATGGATAATTGTCGGTAGCGAATTTTTCGCGTGGAACGCCCGTAGGGTGGGTGCAATGTGCTTTTCCACCACTCCTTACCACAAGAGCATCATCCAAAAATCAAGCACAGCTCCTACTGGTCCACATCCGATGTATCAGTGAGGGACCGGACACTCGAGAATAAAAATAAATCAAGAGCCCGTGGTCCTGCGCCGTGAGTTGACTCAGCTCCCACATCCTATGTACAGGCCACAGCACGCATAACCCAATTCGGCCCAGCCCTTCTCAATGGCTACCCTTCGTCCTGTGACGCGCATCTGCACTCCGTGGATCCGGAGGCCCCAACGCTCATTCACAACCAAATCAAACTCGACGTGTCCGCGACATCTCCTCTCCATCGCCGACCTCACCCCTGCCGAACTCACCAAACTCATTCACAATGCCGCTGTGCGCAAGCAGGCCATCACATCTGGTGCCACACCACCGCAGCTCCATCGAGCCCTAGCGGGCCAAACGATTGCCATGATGTTCGCGAAGCGCAGCACGCGTACGCGCGTCTCTACTGAAGCTGCTGTCACGACCCTCGGTGGCCACCCCATGTTCCTTGGCGCCAGTGACATCCAGCTCGGCGTCAACGAGTCACTCCGTGATACTGCGACGGTAATCTCCTCTATGACGGCCGGAATTGTGGCGCGTGTGGCTGAGCACTCCGAAGTTGTGGGCCTCGCAGCGCACTCCTCGGTGCCTGTGATCAACGCGCTCTCCAACGACTTTCACCCGTTGCAAACCATAGCCGACTTTCTGACCATTAAAGAAATCTATGCGCGACGTATTGCAGGCTTGCATGGCCTGAAGATTGCCTGGATTGGCGATAGTAACAATGTACTGTTTGACCTAGCGCTCGGTGCCATGAAGCTCGGCGTTAATATTGCCGTTGCCTCGCCCCCTGGATACGGCATCCCAGTGGCCATGGAACAGTTGATTCGCGCGGCTAATACGACGGGCGCTACACTGACACAAACTCACGTACCTCAAGAGGCAGTCAAGGACGCGGATATCTTGGTCACGGATACCTGGGTCTCCATGGGCCAGGAAGACGAGACGGCGCGGCGGAAGCAAGCGTTCGCCGGCTACCAGATCACTGAACACTTGGCGCAGAGTGGGGGAGCGCATCCGGACTGGAAATTCATGCACTGTCTACCCCGGCACGCGGAAGAGGTCGACGATGCCGTGTTTTACGGAAACCGAAGCTTAGTGTTTCCTGAGGCTCAAAATCGTCTCTGGAGTGCGGTCAGTGTGCTCGAAGGATTCATCGTAAATCAGGGATCGATTATATAGGGGAACTGCTCAGCTCAGCTTCGAAGCCTCTTGATGACTAAACTCGGACGGTGGAATCACTGTGTTGTAAGACTAGCTAGTTCAGTCAAACAAGATACATGTCGATTTATATTATGTTACATAACCAAGCCACGGAACTCCACGTTCCCTCGGCCAAGTTACATTTATCCAAGACCCTCTATCACGCGTGACATGTAATCAAAGGTCAACGACCCGACGTTTTCCTAATTTTTCAAAGGTGAGATTGCATTGTATTATACTTCTGAAATATCTACCATTATCTATGGATCTACAATAAACGTATGGTAATGATTTTTCAGGGGAGAATTTGGGCTACGGCAAATAAGTAGAACGTGACGCTCTCACAATTAGCACAGCTCAATCAATGTTAATCATAAGTCTTGGCTCCTTGATGTTATTGGCCGAATAAAATCGGCCAAGCATTGAACTTTTCGTCTGGCTCCTGCAGCGCACTCTCAGTTGATACCTGGGTATTGGGAACCAAGCAGCAGGATCAGGTCGATGGTAAAGGAGTCGAAAACTAGCTGCAACTACGTCAAGGATCATACCATATCTCCAGCAGTTGAGATGATTCTGGCCTCCCACACCGGCACCTTTTTCTTTTTTATGGGTGATTTAGGAATAGCTTTCGATGCAGATGGTGTCTCCAGCGTTAAGAATAACGGTTATCATATTGATCGTTATAAGTCCATGCCATCTCACGTTTCGCGCTGAAGAAGAAGTTCAGGAAATGAGAGGGGACATGAGTGATTGAGGGTGTTAAGGTTCAATTTGAGAATGAGACGAAAATGTTAAATGATGTGAAAATTTTGATTGAATGAATAACATTTCATGTACACGTAGAAATTTCGTCGATTTGCAGGTCATAAGTGAAGTAAAGACGTTTCGGCGAGTTTCAGAACCTCATCATTCAGATTGTAGGGATCGAAGCCCATGACTTGTTGAACCTTCTTACCATCCAGGTAGTATGCAGTAATGGGCACGGCTCGGACTCCAATAAAATCTACGACTTCTGGGACGGCATCAATATCAACCTTGATGAAATAAACATTTTTATGGTACTTTGAAAGACTGCCGGAATACGAAATCAGTCTGTGATATCTTGAGGTTATGCTAAAGTGTGAGGGCTCACTTTCCTATACACTGCGAAGCCGTTTTACACGGCTTGCACCAAGTAGTATAAGCGTCAACGACGACTTTTCGATGGGACCTTACTGCGGCCTCATATTCAGACCGACTATCGTTCGTAAGTTAGATGTTATGATCCGTAGGAAGATTCTGACTTACGAGGAGATTTCATGAACGACCATCGTTCCGGCTCTAAAGTAGGAGATTTTTGAAGAAGAGTTGGGATTTCGACGATTCGTGTAGAGCAATGGTAGTGATACCTTTGCTTCATGAGTGATGACTATACGAATAATTTATATCAAAACTGCATGACCACATACTCACATAACTGTGCATGAACGAGTATTTCAACTAATAAGGTAGAAGAATAGACAAGCCTCTACTCCAAAACGGAGTATAGCGCTAGTATGCATATAGAGCTGCACTCGAGTATACAGCTGTGCAATGCCTATCTCCATGCATTCTGGCACGTATCATTTAATGATCTTTAGCTGTGTTCTCCAAATTTATGTGTATCAGAGGCAAGTCATTCAAAAATTGTGTGTATGGGTCAAAAATGCAAATATCTGTAAGATTTGTGCGTTGCTAGGATGTAATATGACGTGCAAAGGCAAGAACTGTTTGGAAATGATCCATAGAACTGGTATCTTATGCATGAATCCGAAATTTTCCGTGTCCTCAAACTTCATGAATAATGGTAACTTTCTAGAGAATTATTAGGAACTTCGGACTTTTGACGGCAATGAATCCATTTGTTTGGCTTACTCAAAGTATTTTTAATGTCGGTAGATTCAAAATTCCAAACTTATAGAGAACTTGGAAACATTCATCTTCTATACGTTAAACTGTGTCAGGTGTCAACAAAAACAAATCATAGTATCCTGTTTTGTTAAATGTTTTTTTACAGAATTTAAATAAATATTTCCAAAGAAATAACATGTCAATCTTCCTCTTCTTGTTTAAATTTGGGATCGTGAAAGCTTGAGTTGAAAACAATTTCATCGAATGTTTGATCTGAAGAAATTTGGAGGTGAGGTGAGGTAATGCCTGGTAAGCGGTAGTTTTTTATATCGTTGTCTGATGAGACTCAATTGGTTGAAAATCACCATCATGTTATTGTGGATATGCAATAAGTTATTTCCACGTTGGGGATTTCATTAACGGCTTAGGACTCATAGGAGTTCCTCGCGTGACGATAAAATCACAACCCACCGCATCTAGCTCATTTCTCATATTAGAGCGGTAAGGTTTCGTTATACAACAAATAAATGCACAATCCATATTAATATGACTAATTAGCCTTATACTAAAATATAAACTCGGATACTCACAGCAATAGCAGCATCAGTGGTTTAGTGGTAAAATCCATCGTTGCCAATAGATTTCGATGGGCCCCGTGTTCGATTCACGGCTGATGCAGTTAAATGTCAATGTTGGGGCTTTCCTCAAAAGACTTCTACTGGAGAGTAAACTCCCTTCATCTAGAACTAAATTGAGAATTCCGTGCCATAAATTATTATGAAGTAGTTTTTGGATGGCTTGATCCTGTTCAGATAAATTTATTAACGAAGAGCAGTAGTTAGTTAACCTGCAATCCTTCGCTCTGAATAAACCATCGCATCCCCTGTAGCTTATCACACACAAACTTTTGATCTTCGAGATAGCGATCTCGGACCAAACTTTAACTTGCCACCAATCAACTCCCCTATCTCCTATGTATGAATGCTGGCTGGCTGGCTATGATGGAGTATTTATTAATCGTTCCAAATACTGTCATTTTAACAGAGTCGTGTTACACGCCAGCCCCCTTGGAAATGACTGTTCACCGCTTTCTGAATGCTGAATCTGTCCAGCGGTGAACGACAAATAGATTATATAATCAGTCAAGTACGCTAGTTCACCTAAATTTCGCCCACCATTATCAAAAATTTCATCAGCAGCTCACCAGAACGTAAATTTAAGTCTTCGAGCTAATTTTAAGTCCTACACGGTACTCTACGAATTTGTATGGCATATCCACAAATTTCGCATCGAAACTAGCACTAATTAACCATTGACCAATACGAACATCTCACTAGGATTCCCGGTCACATTCCCCTATTCGTTCTCTGGTACGTTAAGTGGCCTCTTTGTTATCTGATCTAACGGAAACAATCCTCTCGGAAATAATTCTGTCACTGGTTTTCTACAGCATCAGACTTCGATATATTTGTTGGAATCTATCAAGGTGCAAAAGCTATAGAAGGTAATCTAGAAAAAAATCGCGCTTTCTTTGAAGGGTTTGAGTAGATTGTTTGTCAGTTTCATCAGTTTCATGTGAAAACCAGGAATATATGGAATAAGGACGATTCTGGCCTCGACCTTGGGAGTTTTTGAAAACTCCAGGGTACTCTCGCCCTTAACGTATCACTTCGAAAAATAGCTGGCTGGACATCTAATGATGTATGTTGATCTAGCTTAGCTTCACCGATTTTTTTCCATCAGAATCTAACTACCACTGATGATGCTGCTCCCGCAAAAATTGACGCCTTTTAACGTCTCACAATAAAGCTACAATGGAAGGGTCAACTGAAAGTGTAATCGAGGCCGGCTGGAGAGCCGCAGGACTTTGTTTATTTAATCTAGAATTAACTCTGCTGTCAACCCAAGTTCAGGCAAGAGTAATGCGCAATTATCAGCAAAATATTATCAAGCCAAAAAATTGAATCTACGTTAATCTGGCAATGGATCAAATAGAGGATAATTCGACCAAAATTGTCAGAAATAGAAGACATAGACATATATATATAAATATAGGTACTTAAGTAAGAACAGAAATCAATACAGTTGCTGCGGATTTTTGTTGAACGTGTAATCGCTTGGTGGTGTCGGAATACTTCCAATGTTTAATCGCGGGGTTTACTTACCCCCGCTTCTCCGATGAAGCGACCTGACTTTCTCAGGCGGGGCTTCATCGGAGAAGCGGGGGTAAGTAAACCCCGCGATTATATGACAAGCATATTCATCTATAACTTTATATAAGAGTATAATTACTTTCTCCCCAGCGCCATTCCTAATTATGCAAGCCCCAAAGTACAATACAATTGCATTACATAATTAATTACATAATCAGACTGGCGGACTTAGTTGTGGTTGTAGTTGTGGGGTACATGTAATTATCAGTTTTGTTGGGCAACCCAAACCATGGTAATGGTGGGTTAGCGTAGTACCGTGCTGTACACACTGATCCAAAGGAACAGAGGATGCAAAGTGGATGGATACATGTATCCTACAATGAGAGTAGACCAGATGCAGTTTCTGCTTACTCCACACTCTCTTGGTACCTGTCTAGCTAACCGGTTAAATAGGATTCTTCATCAACTCACCGAATGTGTCTCTCCTCAACAGGCGCAGAATACTATGCATATACCAATCGTATCCAGGTAATGCTGTGGATATAATAGGTGATAGATCAAACGCAGTACTCTGGCAAAGATATCGGATCTGCATGGATAGACTTGGATCGTCGAAGCAGTCTTACTCTTGGTTACATCAACGCACTACACATATTACATCAAGCATCATATTATCCGTGAACCCTGAGAATCGGAAGGGAAGATGCACGCTTATCAAGTGGCAGTGGATGGATGGATTGAGAAAATCACTATCGCCAAAAATTCACTTGCGTCTCGTCGAGCTAATCTGAGAGGTCTGGAATTAAAATGAGCGGTCTAACCTGATTGTAAGGGAGACTTTGAGATTGTGGTTCAGGGTGTGTCTTAGAGAATCAGTCTTCCAGCTAAATACTCTGTGATATAATTTACAACACGTTTATATAATTCAGTCAAGTAGGACAAAGACAATATCCTTACAGCGAGTAGAAATCTCCTCGTCCCGTGGCTTTTGCGTCTTGATGACTGCGTTCCTACCCCTTCGACCTAATGTAATTAGCTAGCATAAACGTAGGTACATGTATTGGAAAAATCAGGCACTGGATGATCGCTGCACTAGCTTGGAGAAATCATGTATTTTAGATTGCTTCCATACGTCCTATGTCCCTATGGGACAGTGGCCCGGCTCATACCAGACGATAAAGATACTCAGCGTACATAAACGTTATCAGCGTATTCCTTGCAAATAGCTATCATGAAATATGGTATCTTCTACCATAGCTCAATGCGGGAGGAGACTCCATGCTAATATCCAGAGACCAGAAATGCTTTGCTCGTTTGATGAAGATCGGTACTTGTACTAGTATGACGATCACCAGTTTCCCTATATTTATCAGATAGACGCATGAAGGGTAACCGTCACTATCTATCACCTCCTGGTAGGTACATGTTACTATACGTAAGTACATCATATACAAGAAAATCAAATCTGAACGTCTGAAACGGATTTCGGAAGTCTGTATTGCTCAAAAAAACTTGCTGGAAACCTTTTTCTGGGACAATTTATTGATTGTTTTTCTGTTATTTTCATAATCAAGCCATGTACATCGGAGAAATAGTCTATGATTACAAATAGTAACTCATTTTTACCTAGATAGTAAGCATTTATTATAGTGTTATAGTGGGGAGAGGCGAGTTCAGGAATAGATTCCATTGAGAATTGCAGAGAAGTGTAAACATACCAAATTTTGGGGTTCTAATATATTTCCCTATTCCGTCCACCCTCATAGGCCATTGATAGAGACCTTCATGTTTGCCACTGTCTTTGGGAATGAAGGGTAGAGGATATGATGTGAACCTACCTCTCTTTCTATTAACATTAAACCGCTCTGAAGCAGCGGAGGCTGCCTCAAGAACTTGTTCAGAAAGGATGAGATAATTTTTGGTGCACTGGAATACATCCACATATGAATCAAAGTTCTCGAGATGCTGTTCAGAGGCTTGTCCAACGAATTTTGGTATTATTCTGTCATTTGCGGTTATCACACACTTGAAAAGTTTTTCTTTTACTTGATGTACCACTCCTAGAAAGGAAAAATCTTGGTCCAGAATAATTAATGTAGGTGCTAAAGCATTTAAACATGATATCAGCACTCTGCCATCTCGTGAGGAAAAATACTTGCCCATTAAGCTCAAAAGAAAAAGTGAAATTTTACCTTGATAATTTTTTAGTCCTGAAATAGGCCACGACCAGGATAATTCAACATCAGGGAAAAATTGTGAGCTAGGAAATGGTTTGAGGTGTGTATTTACTGAGGAAAGAAATATCGAGGAATAATCTTTCACTGTTTGAATTTCGAGTCTTATTGCATCTAAAGAATAAACTTTCGTTGGACACCTGTATCCTGTGGCAATATGGGCATCACCCATATTAGAAACATCATGCTCTTTGACGCATTTTATATGATTATGTTCTCGTCCTTTAACGACACCGGCTATGCTCTTCAAATGATTCCCAAGTACGAGGAAGTCGGTTTCTAAATTCCATCCCGGAATTTTAGCATCCTATTAACTATAAAGTGGTAGCTTTTATAATTACCGACGTCTGAAGAGCTTTGAATCCTCTCCGAGAGAGGCCACAAGAACAGGTTATCTTGGTGGAAATTTAAGTTCCCCCTGTAAGCCTTGGGATAACTTGTATCAAAGATATCAGAATTTGGCGGGATATCCTCAAAGATACTTTTTGAAGCCCGTACAGCAGATTCTACAAGAAATTTCCGGTTATAAACCCTGTCATCACAACGATATCCTTCATTGGCATTGAAAACGTCCTTGCCTAGCCCATTTTGGGAAGCAACGAAAGGCGTATAAACCAGCAGAGTAAACCCCAGAGATAAGATGAAAGCAGGCAAGTGCATCATTAATTGTGTATGCTACAGAGAACGTTATCGGCTTAAAGATATTTAAATATCGCGCGAGTCAATATTGTAAGGACAATTACGGATCATCTATAAACTGAACGGATATAATGAGCTTTGAAGATTCTGAGATTGCAATGTGTGCAAGGATTGCACTTATTGATAATGATGGCTTTATTCTAACTGATCACGTCTCATTATAGTTCTTATATAAGGATAGAGGTGCACTAAAGCTGATGCTCTAAAATTTTGACATCGGATGTCATTGAGGGGTTTATTCTGGACTCCGCTTCGTGCTCATCGGTCGGAATTATTCAAGCGCGGACTGGCGTAAGAAGTAGGAGGAGGTAGACGGATAGTAATTAATTGTTAAATTCGCCAATACTTGCGAGCGATTGAGAAATGGGTCCAATAGGCACGTTTAATTATTAATGATATATATGCACTAATCCTTCCAGGGCTGCTTGTCTCCACTCCTATTATGTAAGTACATGTAGTAGCGTGCCGTTATTCGCATCCCCTAGTCAGTTCGGCGTTGATTATTAATATCGTGACAGCCTGTACTAATTAGGAAGGAATGCTGATTGACGTGTAAATCTCGGCAATCTCCAAAAACGAGCTTTTAGAAATCGCTCTGTTTAGATACCAGACATAATTTAATAAAGTCCTGGAACGATAGGGTACGAAGGATTGTACCAGTGAACCACATATGCCTCTGCATTTACAGCAGTAAGAACAAGTATAATGTTATATATTCAAAATCGAACTTTAAGAAATCGAGCTGCATGATCTACATAAGTTTGATTTCATTTCCAAGTAAATATACACCTCAAATACCTACGGTTTAACCGCAGTAGTATCACGTTTATACAATGAAAGCTGTACATTGCTCATCGTCTTTGCTTTTAT
>JAATOF010001864.1:0-11632 GCA_013170925.1 Podosphaera leucotricha | reverse complement strand
CACCCAGATTGCCGTAGTTAGGAGCCACGAGACACCCCGTGATAACCCAACCATCCGTATAAATAACCGATCAACTTGATATCTCACCCTGCAACACCCACTTTGGTAATCTTTTCACAAAGCGTAGGCGGTAAAGCCAGTCTAACTTTAAATATTAAGGAAAGAAAATATTGTTACTCCACTTTCACTAGGGCCCTGTTAAAATGTTAAATATGTGGATCCAAGTTGTGTTACCTAGTCAACAGACTAACTAATCAATACATTAATTACGAATAATAATAATATGGCAATAGATCCAATTACGTTGATCACAACGCGAAAACTGTAACCACGACCAAACTTGGAAAATCTTTCTTTCTGCAACAAACTCTTAACTATCCGCACACAATCATGGAGCAAGTCACAGCTCCTGTTCATCGAGCATGGTCGGCTAGACACAGAGAGAAAGAACCATGTTAAGTCCGGCCGAAACAGATTGCCTTGATTCCTGAAATGGAGGACCCAACTATATCTGTTGAAATGTGTCATGGGAAACGATATAGTTAGTTATCAGTGACCAATGAGAATTGGTAGTTGGAAGTACTACTCCTGGATGATCTTCATACAACCACTTAATAGGTGGCTGGCATACTAACAGTCTCATAGGATTCTTACCAGTAATCAAAGATACTTATGCCGATCAAAGTCCTAACAGTAATATTATTAGATAGCAACTTACTAGATCACAAGTTAGGGAACTCAACATAGTTGAGACGTACCTGCTTAAGCAATAACGAAGCTGGGGAACTTAGGGGATAAATACCTCTGAGACGTACCAGTTTCAAGTATCTGAAACACAATCACCTTTGTCTTCAGATATATCCATCTACCTCTTCGTGATAATCTTAGAGATTAACATCTCATCGTTGACTCCTTCCAAACACACGTGACAAACGTCTTTTTCAAAAATATCTGCTTCTCATAGAGATATATACGATATTAGAGCTAAAGCCGTTCGAGAAGGAAAACAGGGCCAACCAACGTCTCAAGCCCTTATCACTAATTTGGAGCAAGGTTTGACAAGTGGGCAGATGTTCTTCCGGTATCAACTAGATACCTCGCGTCGAATACCAATGATTTTCCATGCTGTCTGTAGAGCTGTCCTTTATGCGAGACTTCGGGTTGAAATCTTACTAATAAATTGTTATGGGGGTAGATCATCACGGCAACTCTTTTACTTTCTGTTTTTTGGATCGTGAGGTCCAATCAAACTACGATCGAGCGTTGGAGTGGCTAACCGAGGTCATATATACCCTTGAAGATGTCACACTATGGCCATCTTCCAGTGTAACGGACTATGAAAATTGCTTTGACTAATGCCATCGATCAAATATTTCCAGCCGAGCACTCAAAAATAATTCTTTGTCGATGGCATATAATGAAAAATATATATGCAAAATGTAAATCTTCGTTCGGGACGGAAGTTCGATGGGAGGAATTCAATCGAGCTATTCATAGCGTCATGGGCTCAAAAACCAATGAAGAGTACGACGATACAATTTCATTTCAACGATGGAACTTTCTCAATTTTCCCACCTTGATGTGTACTAACGACTAATAAGATACTGTGACTCAAAGCCCTGAACATGAAGTAGTGTCTTATGTAATAGGGCAATAGTTTGGGCGACGAGGAGACTTTGTTGTTGCCGCATTTATTGATCAACACTTTCACTGCGGTACTATGACAACCTCTCGCATCGAAGGAGGCCATCGTCGACTGAAGGATTGGATTGCAGGATCTTCGAAAGATTTGCAAGTCTGTTATAAATGCATATTGTCTTTCTATTTCCTCCCAATTAAATGAGATAGATCTTGACGTTAGATTCAAGACAAGCACGACCTCACGAGCATTCACAACACCTAAGTATAGTCTCTTCATTGGACACATCATTCACAGTGGCCTAAGCAAACTACGGCAACAGTATGATCTTCTGAGGGATGAAATAACACATTCAGAGTCATGGATTTCTACTACTGTATGTATGGGTCTATCCAAGGCTGTATACGGGATCTTATGCTGGCGAAAACTCACTATAAATAAATAGATTCAGGCTAATGATCTAAAGTTGTGACGCCAAGCGATTTTCATCCTTTCTGGCACCTAAATCGAGCAGTTTCTGGTGACCAGGCACGAGCTTTTCAGCTGCCTATACTTAATCCTCTCTCCCGGACAAGAAGGAGGGTTGAGCAAGCTAATCAACGAGCACAGGTACGAGAAAATGCACGCCTCTGTGTGGCAGCTACAGGTCGTATCCTGAGCCAGCTTGAACAAAACCAAGCTCAACTACGGCACTGTAGCCTCTGTACTCCAAATAATCATAAACAGGATTCCTTGTAGAGGATATGCTTCGACAGGTCATAACAGAAATAGCTTCCCATCAAGGGTTCGATGAATTTCTTTTAATTGTTTATCACAAAAAGTGTTTTCAAATACTGGAAAAACATAAGGTTAAAATTTTATTATTTTGAATGAGAACATATATGTAAACACTTGTAGTTGGCTTGATAGATGATTGGGGAATCAGCTTGTCTTTGTTCAGTTGCTTTGGTTGAGTCAAGCGTCTCGAATTAATGTGTATATAAAGCGGTACGAAGCTAAACATTCCTCAGAAACCTATTGGTTCACACTAAAAATCACAATTAAAGTTGATTGGTCAATTTTAATAAAATATCGCCAAGAAAAATTACATCGACAGAATCTAAATTCATGAGCAGGGGGGGCTATATATAACAATCAGGGGGCTATTGTTATCACTCGCCAACATCTCAATAATTAGTGAATTTGGGCCGGGCGGGCGAAGGAAATCTTAGAGCATTTCTGTTACCTAGAGGCTCACGTGGCTTGCTCGATGTATTGAGTTTGAAGTTTTGACTCAAGGGCGGCCAGTAGTCAATTATTTCTCATTCTTTCTTCTTCTATCTTAAATTGTTAAAAAATTCGTATGATAATTATTAATTCACGGAATTGTAATATTCCTACAACTTTGTTACATGAATAGCTTACAGCTCAAAATTTTGTCTTGGTGTCGAACAACAAACAGATTGTGCTCCGAAAAACTGCAGTTTCAATGGCTAACTACGTTATGAGTTACTTCACGAGTCTTGTACACACGGTAACTAGCTGTATGAGCTGTTTTCCAGGATCAACAGTCCTGAAGATAAACAATCGTCGGTTTAAAATATCCCGTCTTTTAGGAGAGGTATAGAAGCAAACTAAAGATGACTTCATCAAATGAACTTTAACACTAATATTTTTTCATAGGGAGGTTTTTCTTATGTTTATTTAGTTCAAGATACAAGTAACGAAGCGCTCTATGCGTTGAAGAAGATCCGCTGCCCATTTGGTCAAGAATCTGTATCGTTAGCAATGAAAGAAGTAGAGGCCTACACTCTCTTCTCTCCACATGCAAATATTATTCAGCGTATTGACTACTGTATTTCATCTGATCGATCAGATCCTGGGGCAAAAACAGTGTACATTGTTCTACCGTACTATCGAAGAGGAAATCTACAGGATATAATCAACGCAAACTTGATTAATCATACTAAATTTTCAGAAAAATTATTGATGAAATTATTTTTGGGAGTGTGTAAGGCATTAAAGGCTATGCACTATTATGAAGGTCGAGGTGAGCTTAGAGATGCTGGTAATCAAAAAGCCAAAAAAATAGGAAGAGGACCGACACACGTTGACCAAGATACTACATTTGAGGCCGATCAACGCCGAGGTAGACAGTCAGATAGAGAATCGGACCCTGATAGCGAGCAACAAAAGCCACTAATGCAGGAAGATGCTCCTGCCCAATTGGAAGGCACCGTTCCGAATAATATAAGAGGTTATGCGCACAGAGATATTAAGCCAGGTCAGATGTCTCAAGCAGTTCATCTTAACCTTAAATATCTGACGGACTTTAGGCAACATCATGATTGACGACAACGGAGAACAGTCGATTCTGATGGATTTTGGATCAGTAGCGCCTTCCCCAATATCTATTGAATCTCGATCTCAGGCTCTTGCAGTCCAAGATACAGCTGCAGAATATTCAACCATGCCATACCGGGCTCCAGAATTGTTTGATGTCAAAACCGGAAGCACTATTGATACCAAAGTTGATATTTGGTCGCTTGGATGTACATTATTTGCATGTTTAGTGGGAAAGTCGCCCTTTGAGATGCGAAGTGATGAGACTGGAGGAAGTTTGAGCATATGCGTGTTAAGTGGCGACTGGAGATTTCCAGATGAAGTTCCAGGTGGCCATAAGACGAAAAACAAAAATACTGTCAGCCAGACAGAAGATGACAAAATCAGCGGAAGTATCCGAGAAGTTGTTCGACGTTGTCTGAGGGTTGAGCCTACAGAACGGCCTGATGTGAATGAATTGATTAATATCGTTGACGATATTATTTCAAAGTTATAAAAAAATAATATTGCGAAACATTGTGGAAAAGCCAAAAATTAAAAAGAATCTACCATGAATCTAAAGAACACTTTGGCGGGTTAGGGTTTATAAAACTTCGTCCCACAAGGTCTATTTCAGCAGCCACCAGACTCATACACGCTATTATCCAGACGTCCCTCGAGTAAGCTATACACTGCTACCACCATAACTAATATCTCGGAATATGTCAGGAATAATTGATTATTGACAAATACAAATAAAATTACAAGTAATTACATTGCGGATACTCATACAGTCATACTGGTGACTGAACGATTTTCTTAAACTTTGATAAACGAAAAATAATTATTGTTAATCAAAATCTTTTAGACAGAAGCTTGACCTCGCACATGTTAGGCCTCAGTTTCCCCCACTAAGATCATAAAATTACCCTAATTTTCAAAGGCTATCAGTCCCTCCTTCAGAAGCTTTTAGAGCGCTATAGAAATAGATCGTTCAAACTACTTCAGGTTTGCCAATCTTTAATGTCCACGCCTGTTGACTAATGTGCGATCGGGCGCACTAGATATCTACACGGGGGCCAACATTACTTAAGCGAGGAACTTAGATAATGTCACGCGTGTCGCGTGAAATTTGTCGCGATGTGGTCCTTGGCTTTTGAGGTGCCGGGCTATCCCGCGGGACCGAGGCAGTGCTGTGCTCAGTTACGTGGTCAGTGAGAAGGGGCCTCGTGAATCTAAGTTTCGCTCATTAGATTCGATCTAATGCTTTCTGCACAGAGACACGGTGTATTCTGTGAACGCGATGAACTGGCGCTCGCCATCGAATCTCATCCCTTGGGTATCAAACCGCTTGGAAACCAATACTTCACCGCTAAGAATGCACGTCGGTCCGCCGGGCGATTTCAAAGCCTTACGGAAGAAGTCTTAGCACTTCTTTTAGAGCATTTTGACGCTTCGGTACTTCTGCGGCTCGGATCAACTTGTAGATATTTACATGCGTTCGCCACGTTTGATGAACTGTGGAAGGCACTTTTCCTCGGGTACGTTATACTAGGTGACAGCTGAGATCCAACTGGAGTGAAATCTCTATTTAGATACGCCACGATAGTCATTTACTAACTCATCGTAGTTTGCCAAATTCGCAACATATTCAATTTACATGGCTAGGTACCTGGCGAAGGACTTATTTGAGACTTAGTTGTAGCATCGAATCCACACTCCAGTACCATCACGTGTACTCGGATATTCTCTATCGTCCCTTCATGTGTGCTCATACGCCCTTAATACAACTCATAGCCAATATTCCAAAGGCGAATGCAATACAGAGGTTGGAAAATCTCTCGCTAGCACAATTCTCCGAAACCTGGTGTTCAGAACCTTTCATATTGACTCAGCCAGTGCGAGAGTGGCCTATATTTGCGTGCTGGAACATTCAAACGCTACAGGAAAAATATGCGCAAGTTAAATTCCGAGCAGAAGCTGTAGACTGGTGCCTTAATGATTATGTGTCTTACATGAACTGCAACAGTGATGAGAGTCCGCTGTATTTATTTGATAAAGACTTTGTTAACAAAATGGATCTGATTACTGGTAAAAATAGGTTTTGCACCTCGTATTGGACACCGGAATGCTTTGAAGAAGATTTGTTCGCAGTGCTCGGGGACCAAAGACCTGATTTTCGATGGTTAATTATAGGTCCTGAAAAGAGCGGCTCAACTTTTCATATTGACCCCAATGCCACGAGCGCGTGGAATGCCGTCCTTCGAGGTTCTAAATATTGGATTATGTTTCCACCAACAAAGCCCTGCTCATCCCCGCCTGGTGTATATGTATCAGCGGACCAAAGCGAGGTTACTAGTCCGCTAAGTATTACTGAATGGTTAATCAGCTTTCTCGTCGAAGCACGAAAAGTTCCAGGATGTGTAGAAGGCGTGTGTGGAGAAGGAGAGCTTCTGTACGTACCTAGCGGCTGGTGGCACTTGGTAGTGAATATAGAACCAACTATCGCCATTACACAAAATTTTGTGCCTCGCAAACATTTGCCGAAAGTTCTCAACTTTCTTCAAAATAAGCCAGATCAAGTTTCTGGATTTAGAAAGGGCGTGCAAGATCCATATCAACTTTTTATCGATCGAATTAGGGCGGAATATCCAGATCTCCTTCAGGAAGCTCTCATTCCCCAGAACGGTGTTGTGGAAAGTGGAGTTCTCCAAGTGGAGCCGAAACCAGGGATTCCGGGATTTAGCTTTGGGTTTGGAGATGATAGCGATGAAGAAGTCCCATGACGTAAAAGTATTATCTTCTAGTAATGTACCGTACGAAACATTTTGTCTATGAGCAAAACGCCAATACCAATCAACTGCCTTTTTCCTAGCCAAAATTCTGGGAACCTATTTCTAGGGCCGTTTATCAATAGGTAGGTGACATGGCCATGCCAACAGTGAAAAGTCCTCCACTACTCACGAATGACCGATACATCTGCCTCAAGTGTCCATGTCATAATACGCCATCAATATTCAGTGACGTTTGTAGTACGGGAATTTAGGTTTGGATAACGAATGATTATTGTATATTAATACAATCGCATCACTTTCTCGCCGCGCCAAAGTAGATTCGAGCTTTCTTTGGATCCCGCCCTTCGCCCTCACTATCCTCCATGCTCTTCTTATTCTTCCGCGATACAGAGCTGCTATTTCCAGTCCCATCACTTTTCGGAAGACCCGCACTGCCTGGTATTCCAGCGGTGGGCGCTCTTTGGTCGGGATTATTGGATGAGGCCGGTGCTGAAGACGGTGTCTGCGCCTGCACCTATGCCACGAGTCAATTAGCATTGCGTGGGGAAAGCGCCTACGGTCGCTAGTAGATAACGTACCGCGTTCAGATTCCAGCTAATGCTGCTTCGACTAAAAACTCGGAGTCTTCGCTCTCGCTCCTCTTCTTCCCGTCCCCGTTTTCGTCCCGTAACTGTGCCTCCTTTCGTGTAGTTATCAAATCCAACAATGATGTTTCCACTTGGGGTCTCCTCTAGGTAATCTTGCTCTTTTTTAGCGATCAATTCTTCTTGAGTAGCTAACGCGAGTTCAATCTCTCTTCTTTTATGGATGAGCTCCCGAAGTTGTTTCCGCGATTTCTCATAGTAGGCTTGTCCAGGGATATCACTGTTAATCCTAATATTCGCTGTTAGAGGATTGTTTTCAGACATGGTAAATCTAGAGTTATCACAGTTTGGTGTGACGTCGTTCCCAAAATGACGCAGTAAGCCATTATTAGTCATTGCATAAGTTGTAATCAAATAAAATCTACAGAGTATTTACATATATTTTTAATTTAATAGAGCACATATAATTTGCCTACCAAGTCATATCTACTAGTTTAATGATTTTTCTTCTTTTACATCGAGCAGGGTTAAGCTTACTCCCTTTTAAAGAATTTGAGTTACATGAAACGACATACTCCGTACAGTTAGTTCGTAATACTACAATACATAGTTGGCGGTTGCTTTCAATTGACTTAAGTGACCTTTGGCTTAATTAATTTTTAGAAGTTGGCTTCTTTCTAAGTTGACGAATAGCTATGTGTAATATCGACCTGGAAGTGTTCAATAAGTCAGTTAGAGTCAAGATTTATTAATCTGCAATTAAATTGTAAGTAATTTTACGAGTTATCACCAACCTCATTTGACGTTATCGCGTCCGTAGCTTTGACGATGCTCTTTATCTCTTGTCGTGGTGATTTCCTATCTTTTTCATAAGAATTAGCTTTTCTATCTCCTCTATCGCTGGGCGAAGCAACTAAGGAACTATTTCTTCGTCTTCTTGCTGGCTCATAACGTTGTAAAGAGCGACGCCTTTTTCGAACAACTTCGCCATGGATACCGTTACGATTATGACTATCACTTCTCATGGAGTCTTGGCGAACTCGAGGACTTCGACTGTGGCCCCGACTTAGGCGTTCGCTGCGGTCATGAGCCCGTCGAGAATCAAGTCGAGCACTAGGGATTTGTTCATCAACTTCAGATATTGGAGAATTCTTTGCTTTTGTTTGACTGCGGTGGTGCGTCTTCTTAGGTGAGCGGCTTCGAGATCTAGAGCTTGAATAGGACCGAGACCTCGAGCTAGTAATGTGGCGACCACGACGAGAAGTCGGAGGAGGGGATAAACTGGTAGAGAGTGACTTGTATCTTCTACGTTTTATCGGCCTTGGGGATCGGGATCGGGAACGTGAAGAATCTGATGGAGTTGGAGATCTTCTTCGAATGCGCCGAGTAGGACTTCTTCTTGATCTTTCGCTGTAGCCACGATATGAATCTCCACGTCTGATGGGAGATCTTGATCTACGGCGTGGGGTTGGAGAGCGAGTTCTCGATATAGAGCGAGCTCGCCTTCGTGGGGGTGTATGAGATCGAGATCTCGAAACTGATGAGGAGCGTGATTCGGATATTGATAGTTTTCTTCTATCGATTCGCCGAGAGGGTATGTAAGTATCTGAGCCTCTTGTTGGGCGAAATGAGTCCAGGTCTCGAGAGCCCCTGTGACGAGGTGGTGACCTTGAGTAACGCCTTGGATGTCGAGCGTAACCTCGATCATTATGTCGATCCCCCCTTCGTCGATCGCCATCTCTATTTTCGCGTCCGGCACGCCAAGTATCTCCTCTTTCGGCCCGTGGAGCTCTTTCTTCGCGATGAGTATCATGGTTCTTAATACTTCTGATTTCCCTTTCTCGACGTTGTTCTTCCTCGCGTTTTTTGCGAGCTTCTTCTGCGATTTTTCCAGCCTCGATCTAGTTACAGGTCAACGACGCTGCAAAGATATAATAAAGGTTTTTACCTTTTCTTGAATGAGCTCCAATTTCTTCGCCTCCAATAACTCTTTTGGAACTCCTTGAGGATTTGTTTGAGCACTCAAGCACAGTTTCCATAATTCTTTACAGAAGCCGGGAGTATCCTTATCCAGAAACCCAGTGAGTTGAATCTGCGTCTTTTTGATATCAGGCTGTGCTGTAAATAAGTAATGCTCAAACGACCTTCCATGGATCAGTCAACCTACATATCGTGATCCCTCTATCAGATTAAAGCATAATTCGATGACAACATCATCATCATTACCAAGGATTTCTGATATCTTGCTAGCAATCCATCTGCGAGCCCGGTTAACTTTGCTATGACGTGAGTTGGGTGATCATTTCTCACTTCTTCATTACTTCAATATTGACTTTTTGCATATCTACCTTTTGACTAAATTCTGGAGGAAATTTCGTTGATTTCAAGAGTTTAGCGTCGACGCTGCACGCCATTGTGAATTTACTATGTAAGATGTGCTGCTTTTAGTGCTTGTCAAGGAAAAAGTTGTATATCAGCGCTGCTGGCAATTGAAGTTGTTGAAGTACGAGCCCGAGCGTCAGTGATTGAGCTACCTTGAGATTCAGGCTTATCTCATTAACCGTGTCCAATGATAATGCTCCACTACTCGAGGCCCCACTGACATTAGCTGATCTTTTCCACGCGTAAACATACATCTATTTATAATATTTAATTAACGTATAATACCATAACTAAGCGTTATGATACAGTAAAACATGAAGTTTTCATTAAATTTATCTACAGTAAGGTAAGTTATAGGAATCGTACCAAGACTGTGGGTTTTGCAAGGGTTTTAGCGTATATTTTAACTTATAGTGGCCTGATTTACAGATGATCTCCGCTCCATCAACTGCCCGGTCCCAAACTTCTGCCACAATCTCTCGATTTAGGTCCGGTGACCGTCGCCTCCCCTGACCCAAGTCTGAATTGAATACATGTACTTATCATCGATATAATACTTCATCATTTTCAGACATGCTCTATTAGGTTGAGGTCAGGGGAGTATGGCGGCCATTCAATTGGAGATATATGTCTCTCATTTAATTCTTGAATTGTTTAGGCCGCTTTGTGAGGGGGCATTGTTCTGCATGACTACTAACCCGCTCACTCACTCCTAAGCGCCTGAAATATACATGGGCGAACTCAAAGTATGATAGTTGACATGTTCCGGAGATGACCTTACGAACGCCTCAATCTCGTCGAGTTTTTCACTGCTCAGGACAGGAGGAAACCCAGTGGTTTTTCGTGAAGGGATATGAACGGTTTTCATGGTGTAGCAAACTTGTTTGTAGTTTTAAGCGAGTAGCTGCGCGATCTTTATGTAGTTGTAACTCTCGTTGGCCAAAGTTCTTACTTGCCGATTTTTAAAGACGGCAAATAGAGACGGTAGAATAGCTCTCTTTAGATATCATACTTACCCGGATTCGTTGATCTATGGTCAATTTTTTTGCACGAGCGCAGGCATGAGGGAGGTGCTGGTGATAGCGGAGGCGTCTGAGGAGGATCTATCTTCAGTGTTCTCTCTAATAAAGCGCTTAGTTTTTTGGACGATTCTGCTATTTTGAATCAAATTCAAATAGTAAAGTCGGATTTTTTCAGTTGTAACGGTGATGATGACCATGTCGATTTGAAGTATTTTGCTGAGAGAACATGAAAGGAAGGCCCTGCTCAGATCAACTTCCCATAACTTACCCTACAAGCATAGTACATGTAGTTATTCTACCTTAAGCACAATTTTTGTTAATCGGCGCTAAAATTCGAGTTTTGCAGGGTATATAGAGTTTTACTGACTTGAGCCGGCATGATATTTCGTAGATCTTCATGAAAAACCTTAAATTTGTATGAGTGATTTTTTAGACAAAATTCATGTGGGGTTATCTCATCTGTATAAACCTGAATGCCTCAGGCTACTAGATGTGATTTTGTAGCTAGCTTGGATGAGGTAACTGGCAACCAAATCCGTAGGTTTTCATAGAATATGTAATAACAGACGAACAACATCATTGAATGCCTCAAATTTTTAGTATAGAAGAGTTTAGTATCTTACTAATACATAAACAAAATTCTAGAGTTACTGATCCCCTGAGAGAAAGATGGTGGTCTTGACAAATTGATCTATCAAGTTGCCAGTTATTTTGCCAGGTTTTACCCAAATATACTTTCAACCATTCGTTGACCTTTCTATAGATTTCAAAGTGAAAATCGATAATTTTGAACCATATATTCTTCGCTCATCTTAGGAATCATCTATCTCCATTTGAGCTGTCCACAGCTCATTTATTTTAGACAAATAAAAATGATAAGAAATTCTTCGTGAAAGTCATCGGTCAAGT
>JAATOF010001857.1:0-15585 GCA_013170925.1 Podosphaera leucotricha | reverse complement strand
GATCCATGCCCGGCTGCCAGAGCACGTCTTTGCCGCGCATGCGTTCGAAACGCACGAGCACGTCCTGCAGCGTGTTGTTGAGCGCATGCCCCATGTGGAGCGAGCCCGTCACGTTCGGCGGCGGGATGACGATCGAATAGGCTTCCGCTCCCGCGCGGTCGGCTCTTCCGCTTTTGAACGCATCCGCCTTCGTCCACGCGTCGTTGATGCGCGGCTCGATGTCGGCGGGCTGATAAGTCTTTTCGAGCATGGGGCCGGTCTGCCTGATAGCGGATGGAAGGAGCGCGAGAAATTGGATGCGGTTTTCCGATATCGGGGCGGAAAAACCAAGAGTGGGAGACGAGGCGTCCTACGAACCCGGATGACGCCTGTCAATCGGCGGGCGGATCACCCGGCCCCGGCGCCAATGGCGAGCGCACCCGCTGCGATGGCGGGATAAGGGGACGGAAAGGTCAGGAACCGGGTTTCTGCCCTGGGTTCAACGCACTCGCGACTTCGTTCCGGAGCGCCCGCTCGATGATGCGCGGCATGTTGTCGGCCACCCACTGTTGCAGCATCGGCCTCAGCATGTCGGCCACCGCATCTTCGAGCGACCGGTTGACGGGCATCGAACCGACGTTGGCGACGGGTGCGGGCAGCGTACTCGGCTGTGGCGCAACCGGGGCTGCAGCCGGTACAGGCTGCACATAAGCCGCGGGCTCCGCCTGATGAGGCGGCGACGGAATGTCGAAAACTGGTGTCAGCGGAATGGCATTGCCGAGCGGCTCGGGCTGCGGCGATGGCGGTGTCACGCCCGCTGCCGACGCGGCGAGCCCCAGCGCCAGCGCATCGAGCGCCTGATGCGCCGCATCGGCGCTCAACGCCGGGCCCGTCTCGAACCCCGCGTTGCCGGCAGAAACAGGAGCCGCGCGCACGCTTGGCCCGAACGGATCGGAGAATGCGCTCGTCTCTTTCGCCGCCGGTGAGAACGAACGGCCATCGTAGCCGCCACCGTTGAATGGCTTGTGCTCCGGCGTTTGCCGATCGGCAGAGCTTGGTTCACGCAGGCTTCCATCGAACGTCGGACCACGCCTTGTCTCAGTGCTTTTTTCAGCTCCGAAACTGAAGGGCGGCGGAGGCGACGTAAGCGGCGCCAGCCCGGGATCGCTGGCCGGCGAAGCAGCTACACTCGGCCTCGCCAACGGATACGACGACGAGAACGAGGCGCGAGACGACAAAGCAGATGCGGATGGCGCGGTTTCGCGGGCCGGAGCAAAAGGTTCCGGCTCGATAGCCGACTCCGGCGACCAGGAAACCGAGGGCTCATCCACGGAAGAAGCTTCCGTCCCGAGCGAAGCGCCGCTTTCAAGGCGTCGCAAAGCTTCGGCGACATGCTGCGGCGGCACGCTCGGAGCATCGTCGGCAGATGCGGCTCCAGGAGGAGATGCCAGGATGGGCTCCGCAGGCGAAGTCGCAGCGAACGGCTCGCTCTGCGAAGCGGCCAACGGCGCGCTGGCGGCAAACGGCGTCGCGGACTGAGGCGGATAAAAGCCCGTCTTGCGCATCGCGGGAAAACCGAACGCATTCGATGCGGGAGGCGCCGATGCTGCCGGTTTGTCGAGACCGGCGACCGGCGGCGGCGGAATGTCCGGCTGTGCCGAAAAAGAAGACGAGTTGCTCGCGTCTTCCGATCTATCGGCCAGCTCTTTTGATACGAACGACTTGGTCGCCATCGGATGCGACAATTCCGTCGGCACGCGAATGTCAGGCTTCGGCGCAGAAACGCCGGTGCTCGATGCGCTCTCGGTCTCGTCGAACATGTCGGCGAGGTCCTGATCGAAAGACAGGGGGCGTTTAGAGCCGAACGGACTGGTCGGAGCAAGCGGGCCGGACTTGAGCACACCGCTCAGCCGGTCGGCGAGCGGTAAAGGCGCGTCTTGAGATTTGGGAGCCCGCGACTGAGGAACGAGAGGATTGGCATCGACAGCATCCGTCGGCTCGTTCCGGGGTTCGTCCGCAATAATCTGGCGAATGGACGCCAGAATTTCCTCCATGCTCGGCTCGCCGACCTTATCCGGTCTATTCATGCCCTACCTGCCGCGGCTCTGCGTGCCACCCGACGCGCCCGACAAGCGACACGGCCCGGGATTGCTATCGGCTGGCAAAATGAATCTCGTTTCAAGAAGAGGTACCCCGGTGCCCGGCAGGCTTCAATGCGTCTCGAGCACCCTATCCGCACCCAATCGCGTTAATACTCAACGAAACCTTCGGCCTTTTCGAGGCAAAGCAGCGTTTCGCGCGCGGCGATGCCTCCTCACCGTCACGGCTTCCGCGGAGCCTTGATGCTCTCTGCGAGCTCGATATGCAGCGCCTTCTCCACCATGCGCGGCATGTTATCGGAGAGCCATTGCCTGAGCATGGGCCGCAGGAGATCGGCCGTTGCGTCCTCTATCCCGGTCTCGCCACTTCCAGCGCTGCCCGACGCGGCGCGGTTTGCATCACCGGTGGCCGGAAGCGGCGGCGGAGGCGGAGCAATGACCGGCGCGACATGCAACGGCGAAGCCACCATGGGCTCCGGTGCTGCATAAGAATGAGGCGCAGCGTGCTGAGGCTGGCTATCGAATTGCGCCGGAGCGTAGGGCGTAAAATCGGCGGCCGGCGCTGGCGCTGCTGCTTGTGGCGCTACGGGCGTCGGTGTCGGGGCTGCACTGCTCCCGCCTCCCATGCGCATGAAATGCGTGTCCTTGAACGCGGCCATCACGCGCTTCGGCTCTTCGCCGTTTGCGTTTGGCGCGGCCGCAGGAGCGCTCGGAAGCTGCTGCAGCGGCTCGACGGGCGCTGTCTCGGAACGGACAGCCTTGAGCGAGCTCAAGCCGGATTTTTCGCCCGTCTCGGTTGCTGGAGACGCATGCTCGCCGTTGGAAGTTGAGGTCGTCGCGCTGCGAATGGCGTCGCTCAATCGCCCGAGAAGAGGAGCAGAGCGCTCCGCTGCAGGCGGCGGCGACGCTCGGAAAATCGCGGGTAGATCGAATTCGCCGGCCTCGTCCAGAACACCATCGCCTTTGAGCATAATCGGCGTGCCGCGTAGTTCTCCGTTGTGGTGACTTACCGGTTCCTCGGCGATGATCCTGCGGATCGACGCCAGGATTTCCTCCATACTCGGCTGGCCGTTCTTTTCTGTCATGTTCATTACGCCACTCCCTACGCACTCGACGACAAGCAGCACCGGCATCCCCCCGCAGGGATACCGCCCCGTAATGGAACACCCGCCGAAAGCCTGCGGCCGCCCCCCTTCGCTGTCAGCGCACGCACACGCGCGACAGGTCCTCGCTGTGCTCGGTTCCAAGGCCCCCACGACCCGGAATGCGAGCACTCCCGCTCGTCAAAAAGTTGTGTGTGGGACTCCCACCGCGCAGAAAGCTAAGCGCGATAATGGGCGACGATGTGGCAAAGCCACAGGACAACACAAATCGACGAGCGCTTAGCTCAGCTAGCGCATACCGCCGACGTGCTTCAAGGAGATTATTTCGTGCCTTCCGGCGGCGGAGGAAGATCCTCTGTGCGCCCGTCGGAGTGAGTTATCGAGGTTCCCCAGGGCTTACGCCTGACTTCCTGATAATGCGCTTCAGGATCATAGGACACCGACGTGAAACCAAGATTCACAGAATCCAGTCGACCGACCGACGCAAGCACCGTGTAGCTCGACACCACGACGTTCCGTCGCGTCGAAACGAGCTGCACCTGCGAGTTGAGCAATTCAACTTCTGCGTTGAGAACATCAAGCAGAGTGCGCTGGCCGACGCGCTCTTCCTCGCGAACACCAGTCAATGCGGTGGTATTCGCGCTGACTTGCGACTGATCGGACTGCACCTGCGCGCGGGCAGCGAGCAGCTGCGACCAAGCCGCCACCACAGCCTCTTCGGATTCGCTGCGTGCTTGCTCGATTTCTTGCAGACGGCTGATGTGAATATGCTTCTGCTGGCGAACGCGCGCGTAAACCTCGCCACCTTCATAGATCGGAACCGTGAGACGCCCAGTCACGGTCGCCTGTTCCGATTCGTTGACGAACTCGGAAGTTTCAAAACGATCCGAATAATTCGCCTCGAGCTGCACGCTCGGCAGCAACTCGCCGCGGATCCTGTCGACACCGAACTTGGCGGCTTGCTCGAGATAGAGCGCATTGACCACAGCGGGATTTTCGTGCGTGCCGATGCGCGTCGCCTCATCAAGCGAATTCGGTAGGAAGCGCTCGTATCCACGTGGCTCGACCAAGCCGCCCGGAGCATGACCGACAACGCGCTCATAGACGGCGCGGCTGGTCTTCAAATTCGCCTTGGCGAGATCCAGCGCCGAGACGGCGCCAGCACGACGGGCTTGCGCCTGCGCAACGTCCGTGCGCGTCACTTCGCCCACTGCGAACCGATCTTCAGTGGCCTTCAACTCGCGGGAGAGAACATTGACGTTGTTTTCGCGCAGGCGAACGATCGCCTGATCGCGAACCACGTCCATATACGCCGTAACGGCAGACAGGAGCACCGTCTGCTCGACGGAACGCAAGGTCTCGCGTCCGGCACGAACGTTGGCTTCCTGCTCGTTGACGGAGTTGATCGTACGGAAACCGTTGAACAGGGGCTGCACGGCGTCGATGGAGTAGCCACCCGGCTTCAACTCCTGCGTGGTGCTACCGATACTCGTACTGTCCTTGTTCCATTGATAGTTGTAATCAGCACTACCCGTAATGACCGGCCGATAGCCCGATCGAGCGCGCGTCACCTCTTCATCGACTGCGCGAAGGCGAGCGCGTTCAGCGTCGAGCTGCGGGTTGTATTGATAAGCTGCGGCGAGCGCTTCGTTCAGGGTCTCCGCTCTCGCGTCAACGGGCCCAAACAATACGACAGCCCCGGCCATGGCCAGAGCAGAAACGGTCGAGCGCAAAATTCGTTTGAGATCCAGCAAATCCAACCCCAAAACTTGCCTAGGCGAATCCGAAACAGCTGACAGAGACGCGCGATGGCATTGCAAGGACCGCCTACATCGATCTTTAAGTAAATCAGGAAGACGATTCGCAGAAGGCGACGAAGCCTCGTTTATGAACATGCGAGCGGGTGCGTGGCGCTATTCACACACACTGTATTTTGTTCGCGACCGGCCTAATGTGGCGCAACTCGCAACTCATGCACGTCAACACACTGATATAATGAGAAAAATAAAAACGCAGCCCGCTGGCATTCTGCCATCGTCGTGACCCGGCGGTATGTCCCGGCGAATGACTTGCAAGGTCCCCGCGCACAAATATCAGAACGCAAAAGCCGGTGTCTTTTCAAAGCCCGGAAGAAGATCCGCTGACGCATCGAACACGGTTTTCGCTCCAAAGGTGCTGCCGCTTCTCTGCCAAACCGTCGCCTGGCCGGTCGCGCCGCGCCCGACAATGGCAATCAGCTTGCCGCCATCCTTGAGTTGATCAAGCAATGCTGGCGGCACGGAATCGACCGCACCTTCGATCAGGATCAGGTCGTAAGGAGCGTCCTCCGTTTTGCCGAGCGGCAACGCACCCTCGGCCACGCTCACGTTGCTGATGCCAATGGCTCCAAGAGCGCTGCGCGCGGCCGCCAGCAGCTTCCCGTCGCTTTCCAGTGCCACGACACTCGCCGCAAGCCGTGAAAGAACCGCCGCTCCGTATCCCGTGCCCGCGCCAACGACGAGCACCGCGGCGGCGGCGTCGACCTCGCCAGCCTGCAAAAGCTTCGCTAAAATTCGCGCCGGAAGCAGCACACGCCGTGGGCTGCCCTGGGAGGCTTCGAGCGGAACGGCGCCGTCCATATAGGCAAGCGCGCGATAGCGCTCAGCCACGAACATTTCCCGCGGCAGCTCGAGCATGGCGCGAATGATCCGCCGGTCGGTCACGTCGCTCGGCCGCACCTGCGATTCGACCATGTTCTTGCGTTGAATGGCGTAATCCACTGCGTCCTCCCGCACGATCCCGCGACATCGCTAATCTCCCGCGCCGCGTCGCTTCGGAACCGAACATATCCAATGTCGCGGCGAGCGGCCACGCCCACGATGCACTGCGCCCACAAGGTCGCATGCGCCTTACCCGAAGCTGGACCAGAGCAGCCACGCGACGAGCCCGGCCGCCAACGTCCACACGACCACAATGAGAGCCGCCCCGAGCCGGCTGCTCGGCCGGTCCGCAATTTTGCCCGCCTCCGACCGGAGCTCGGCCATGACGTGAGGGTCGACGAACCGCACGATGATGCCCACCACGATCGGCAGCAGGATGAGTTCGTCCAGGAAACCGACGACGGGAATGAAATCGGGAATGAGATCGATCGGCGAAAGGACATAAGCGGCCGCGAGCACCGCAAACGTCTTCACGGCCCAAGGCACGCGGGGGTCCTTCGCGGCCAGATAAAGAGCGATACCGTCCCGTTTAGCAGCCCTGGCGACGTCCTCGAGCCGTGCAAACGCCCGTCTGGCGGCCTCTTTCAACGGATTGTCTCCATCACCGGCGAGCCTCGGCTGCAGCACCGCTTGTATCCATCCT
The DNA here is from genome assembly GCA_013170925.1 of Podosphaera leucotricha. NCBI lineage: Eukaryota > Fungi > Ascomycota > Leotiomycetes > Helotiales > Erysiphaceae > Podosphaera > Podosphaera leucotricha. Next base: position 9,062 of record JAATOF010001857.1, on the reverse strand, counting down.
CGTCTCTATGATAGATGGCTCCCTCACGCCAGATGCGGCCCCTGATCGGGCCGCTTCGATTTTCAGCTCGAATCCATCGACCACCGGGAGCACTGCTCCTGAGCGGGACCGAGCCTTGAGGCCACGTGGCGGAGTGGTGACGCAGCGGACTGCAAATCCGCGAACCCCGGTTCAATTCCGGGCGTGGCCTCCATCAACACCCCCAGATCCTGGAATTTGAGAACCCATTCGAACGCAAAGCGCCTCAGACGCGCCGTGCGCGTCGGGACATTTCTTGGGACACCCGTAGGTATCCTGTTCTCAAGCTCTAGAAATTTATGAGCGCCCCTGTTGAGATCGTATGAAGATCGTCGAGCGAACCGATCGGGCCAGCGCCAGAGATGTCGGCGCTCTGCGCGCGATACTTGATCCAGACCGACATCGATGCTGCGTCGATCTCCTGCACTATCCCTCCACCGGCTTGATCAAGCTCGCTCGACGTCACACCGAGTGCCAAGGCCCCGGGGCCGATCTGGTCGATATACTGTCCATAGTCGCCGTAGACGACCGTTGCACCGAATGGCGTCCATTTTTTACGGATGCCAGCCTTGAGATACCAATGGTCGCCACCCCGTGGCGCTAGCCCTCCGGCCAGGACAGTGCCGCTGTTGTCCTCGTGTCCATAGGCGCCATGCACGAAAATACCGGTAGCGACGTGCTCCACATAGCCGCCAGCCTGGGCATAACGAGAATCCTTCTTGAGCATGCTCGCGACGGGAACAGCCAACTTCTCGTCTGTGGAACCGGAATAGCCAAATCCGAGAAGCACCTTGAACCCAGACACCTCGCCAGCATAGCGGGCAGCAATCTGCCAATCGTCGTCCTCGCCCCAACTAGCCGATGCGCTGAAGCCCGCGATCACAGGCGTGTCGTAGCGTACGGCATTCATGACGAGCCCATCACAGTCGCCGCCAAGCGGGACGTTCTGCGAATAGCAGAACGCGAGCTGCCCCCATGTCAATGCCGCCGGCGCGAGATCTCCGCCGCTGCGAATAATGAACTGCGGGAAGCCATCGAGGAATGTGTAGTTGTCGATGATCTGCGTTCCGGATTTGTCGGTGAACATGGCGGCGCTCTTGGCTGCAGGCGCCTGCTTTCCGACGCTCACCGTGCCGAGATCTTTGCTCTGCAGATACCAGTAGGACATCTGAACCTTGAGGCCCTGGCTGAAACTGGCGCTGTTCTGATCCATGGCGTCAGCGCCGCTGCGGCCGAACGGATTGTCCTCGAGGTTCTGGATCCGCATGAGGTAACCGGCCGTCAAGCCCGGCGCAATTTGAGCTTCGCCATTGAACTTTATATGCGTCGCTTGCGTCGGGCCCAGACCATGGAGATAGACGTTGCTCTCACCACCGTCGTCCCACCAGGTGACCTCCTGCGCAACATAGCCCGAGACCACGAGCTTGACTTTGCGGTTCCCCTTTCGGGCCGTCGTCGCCTCGAGTTCAGCGACCCTCTCTTCGAGGTCGGCGCAGCAATCACCGGCGAGGTCAGCCGCATGTGTCTGCCCACCTGTCATGCAGCACCACGCACCGATGGCGAACTGCAATAAAAAGGAAGACCCGAGACCATGAAGGCGAGTGTGGAGCGCACGACCATGCGAGCGCGCCAATCCGAGCTTTGCGTAACCGTTGTCGTTCATCAAAACGAGCTCCCGCCCCACAACGTTTGAAACGAAAAAAGCTGCCGACCAAACCGCTGCGCGGAGCGCAATGGTTTGAGCGGCAGCTTTGCCAAGTGAGCGCCCATCGTTGGGCGCCTGTCAGGATCTAGAGCGGCCGGTGCGCCAGCTTTGGCGCCTCCGCAATTGGCTCCAGATCAACTTCCAATAAGACGGATACGCGTCTTGGACGGCTTTCAGCAAGACCAAAGAATAGACAATTTGCACGTGGGCGGCATAAAGTTTGTGCAGCGCAATGCACGACGAATCCGAATGGCCTCACCCGTCTCCGCACATGGCCGCGAGCGCGCAAATCACGTCAGTGAATTTATGAGCGCCGGATTTTCTCCTCTCCTTCGTTCTTATGACTGATCACGTCCGAAGGAGGGGAAGATGCAGGAAATCGAACGTACGCTTTGGAACTTTCTGTTCGCCGCACGCCGGTGCGCGGCCGCAGACGACGGACGCGCGCCGCAGAAGGAGGCGACGGAGATCGCCGAACGCGCCGTCAAAGACTTGAGTGCCGCCTTGCGCCAGGGCGAGGCAACACGCGTTGACTTTCACAAATCGGGGCCACTTCGCGTCACCGTCGAGCCGCTAGCTTGAGCCGGATCGAACGGGCGGAGCGCTCGCGAAGGATCGCGCGAGTTCTCGCATCATCGCCCGGACTTCCGGATGCTCGTTGCGATCCCAGTCGGCGAGCATCTCTTCGAGGTCGGCTTCGCGCCGCGCAAGCAGCTGTTCATAGGCGGCGCGCCCCTCAGCGGTGAGTTCGAAAAGCCCCGATGCATTTCCGGTCGCCATGCCCGTGGTCACAAGCCGGTCAAGCAGACCGGCACACGGTACGTTGCCAACCCGCAAAAGCTTCACGAGATCTTCGCGCGTCGCGCGGCTGTGCCGCTCGCCGATACGTGCAAGGAGCCAAAGCTCATCCGGCTCCAAGCTAAGCCCAATGCGCTTGGCGGCTCGTTGATAGACGAGCCAGCGATTTTCGCGCGCCGTCACGCGCGTCACGATGCGTTTGAGCTCATCCAGCGATTTGGCATCGCGCGGGAACGGCAGCGCTTCCGTGATCGGCTCGGGCGTGATGGAGGAGCGAAGCGGCGTCTCCTTGATGGCAAGCGTCAGGAGAAACGCCGCAAAGGCCATAGCTGAAGCCGCGTGGAACACGGGATGCAACGCGGCCACGAACTGCGCGAGATACTGCGACCGCATGGGCTCTGCGAGTTTCGCGATGTCCGTCGGGTTGGGCATGCCCTCGCCCGCCGGAACGAGGCCCCGCAAATCGCCTTCGAGGGAGTACGCGAAAATGGCGCCGAAAAGCGCCGCGCCCACCGAGCCTCCAATCGAGCGAAAGAGCGTCGTGCCGCTGGTGGCGACACCAAGCTGCTCATATGGCACCGCGTTCTGCACGGCCATGACCAGGATCTGCATTACCATGCCGAGCCCGCTGCCGAGCAGCAAAAGATAGGCAGACGCAAGACCAGCCGGCGTTTGGGGTTGGATGGTCGAAAGCAGCAAGAGCGCCACCGTCATCACCATCGTGCCGATCACCGGGAAAATCTTGTACCGGCCCCAACGGCTGATGATCTGGCCGCTCGTAATCGAGCTCACGAACACGCCGAGCATCATCGGCGTCATGTGCAGCCCCGCGCTGGTTGGATCGAGGCCTTTCACAACCTGAAAATAGATCGGCAGCAGTGTGATCGAGCCGAACAATGCCATGCCCACGATGAAGCCGACGCACGTTCCGATGACGAACGCACGCGTTCTGAAAAGCGAAAGCGGCAGCAGCGGATCTCGAACCTGTGTTTCCGCATAGAGAAAGCCAGCCAGCGATAACAGCCCAAGTGCCGAAATGGCGAACAGGCTGACGGGCGCCTCATCGATGAGCATCGTCCCAAGGCTCGTCACCAGCACGACCGAGGTCAGCGTCAATGCCAGGAGAACAGCACCGGCATAATCGATATCAACGGCATCCTTGCGCACACTGGGCCGGAATGTACGGTTGATCACGAACAGCGCCAGCAATCCGAGCGGCAGATTGATGAGAAAGATCCAGCGCCACGAAGCCTGGTCTACAATGAAGCCGCCGACCAATGGACCGAGCACCGTCGACAGGCCGAACACACCGCCGAAGAAGCCCTGATAACGTCCGCGCTCGCGCGGCGGCACGACGTCACCCACGACCGCGATCGACGTCACTATGAGACCGCCGCCGCCGAGCCCCTGCAGGAAGCGGAACGCGATCAGCTCGGGCAGGTTCTCCGCCAGACCGCAGAGCAGCGACCCGGCGAGAAAGATGCATATCGCCACCTGCAAGACGATCCGGCGCCCGTAAAGGTCGCCGAGCTTGCCGTAGAGCGGCACGACAACCGTGCTCGACAGCAAATATGAGGTCACGATCCAGGACAGGTGCGAAAGGCCGCCGATCTCTTCCACGATGATCGGCAGCGCCGTAGCGACGATCGTCTGATCGAGAGACGCGAGCAGCAGCACAAGCACGAGCGCCGAGAAGGTCGCGATGAGCTCCCTCCGCCGCGCAGCCTCACTCGCCGGATCTGAAAGAGTATCTTGCATATGGTGCTGACCCGTTTGTCTTCATCGTGTCACGGCGAGAGATAACGCGCCTCCTGAAGATCCAGTTCGCGCACAAGCTTTCGCGTCATCTCATCCGATAACTTGTGCGCGCGAGCGAGCCGATAGAATTCGCCCCGCTCTGCCCGGATGGCTGCGAGACGCAGAACACGCTCGATCTCATCTGCCCGCCGGACGACGGCAGCCTCGTCACCCGTCTTCTTCCGGCCATCGATACGTTGCCTGTAGAGTTCCATCAACTGCGCACCAATCTCCGTGTAGAGATCCGCATCACTGCGCCCCTCGCCCATGTCGTGCTGTGCGCGTTCGATCGCCTTGATCGCTTCTTCGGCCGCCACGATGCGGGCGTGATCCTCGATCCGTTGGTGCGACGGCTCAGGCGGCAGTTCCAGCCCCTTTAACAGAACGGGCAGCCCGATGCTTGCTGCGATCAGCGAGACTATGATAACGCCCGCCGCGAGGAAGATCGCGAGGTCGCGAGCCGGGAACGCGGTCCCATCGGCCATGACCAGCGGCAGGGTCAGCACGCCCGCCAGCGTGATCGCCCCCCGGACGCCGGCAAGCGACGTCGCCGCGATCAGCCGCCACCCGGGTTTGGTGAAAGCTTTGCCTGTTCGCGCCGCCCGGAACATTGTGAATCGCAAGGAGATCCAGACCCAGAGCAAGCGGAGAAGTGCGAGCGCAGCGTTGATCGCCAGCACATACACGATGAGCCAGGCCGGCTCGTGATGTCCGGTGTCCCGAACAACCTTCGCCGCACCGGCAACAATGCTGGGAAGTTGTTCGCCCAGCAGCACGAAGATGATGCCGTTGAGCGTGAATTGAACCGTATCCCACACAGCCGTCCGGCGAACACGCGTGATCGGCAAAGCCTGCCCGCTCTGTTCGGCGTAGCTCATGGTGATGCCCGCCGCCACGGCCGCCAGAATGCCCGAGCAATGCAGACGCTCGGCCAGAAGATAGGCGCCGAAGGGGATAAGCAGACTGATCAGGATCTGCGAGCCTGTCTCTTCACCCAGTCGTCTGGAGACAACCTCCTTGATTTTGGCGACCGCCCAGGTCACGCCCACGCCGATGGCAACACCACCGATGGCGAGCCAGACGAACGTCCCCAGAGCGGCAGATAGCGAGAAGACGCCGGTCAGCGCTGCGGCCACGGCAAACTGCATGCAGACGAGCCCGGACGCATCGTTGAGCAGCGACTCCCCCTCGAGAATATGCATGAGCCGCTTCGGGATCGGCACGCGGGCCGCGATAGCCGACACCGCGATTGGATCTGTCGGCGAGACGATTGCCGCGAGCGCAAACGCAACGGCAATAGGCATCGACGGGATCATCCAATTGATGAACAAGCCCACACCCAAGACTGTGAATATCACTAGTCCCAGCGCCAACTCGAGGATCGTCCCCTTGTCACGGAGCAGGCCCTCCTTGGGAATGCGCCAGCCATCCAGGAACAGGAGAGGCGGAAGAAAGAGCAGAAAGAAAATATGGGGTTCGAGCACCACTCCGACATTGCCGAATGTCGCGACAAACGCGCCGAGGGCAATCTGCACGAGAGGGACAGGAACCGGGACGGGCGATAGCCGTGCCAGCGTGCTGCTCAGAACGACCGCAACCAGCAGCACGAGCGCAACGGTGATGTTCTCCATATTCGAAGATCGACTTTCTCAACAAAATGTAAGGATCGCGGTGCGAAAGCATGCACACGAACGCCGTCGTTGCAAATGATGAAGCATCGCAGCCACACGGCCTAAACGTTAAGGCTCTCAGCCTCATTCGACTTTCGCGGGGGCCTCTCCGAACGTCACGGAAATGCCCATCTTTGCTCCGAAGCATCAGCCGCCGGTCCGTCGGCCAACAATGCCCTGGGGCAAAAACATGATGACGCGAACTACGGTTTCCAGCGAAACTTTGATTTTGGCCACGTCGTTGTTCGTCGCAGTGTTCTGCAACATCGCTTTCTTCACCAACGCGGTGGAGGTCTACGGGGTCTCCCTCCCCTCCATTCTCTTCATGGCATCGCTGTTCGTCTACATCACATCGATCTTCATCCTTGTGCTATCGGCGACATGCCATCGTAGGCTGACGAAGCCAGTCTTGACGCTCTTCCTGGTGCTGGCTTCGATCGTTGCCTACTTCGCCACCCGCTACGGTACGATCTTCGACGGCAACATGATCGCGAACGTGTTCGAGACCGACGCGGGAGAAGCCGGCGATCTGCTCACGCCGGAACTCGCGCTCTACGTTGTCCTGCTCGGCGTCCTCCCATCCCTCGCGATCTGGCGCACAACCATCGTGCAGCAGGATTGGAAAACGGAAACCAAGGCGAGGATTAAACTGGTGGGCGTGACCGCAGCGGCGCTCACCGTCACCTTCCTCCCGTTCAGCGCGAATTACGCGTCGATGATGCGCGAGCACCGCGAAATTGACAGCAAGATCAATCCGACGTTCGCGCTTTACTCCACGTTCAAGCTTGCAATGCGATCGCTTCCGCAAAAGCACGCACAGCACATCGCTGTCGGCACCGACGCAGAGATTCCGCCAACGGATGTCCATCGCGAGCTGGTGATCATGGTTGTCGGCGAAACGGCGCGCGCGGATCACTGGTCCATGAACGGCTATCCTCGAGAAACGACACCCCTTCTGAAACAGGAAGGCGTCACCAACTTCCCCGACTTCTGGTCGTGCGATACGTCCACGGCCAAATCCGTGCCGTGCATGTTCTCCAACCTGGGACGCGCCAAATTCGACGTCAAAACCGCACAGAATTCCGACAACGCGCTTGATGTGCTGTCCCGAGCGGGTGTGAGCGTGCTCTGGCGCGACAACAATTCGAGCTCGAAGGGGGTCGCGGACCGCGTGCCCTACGAGGATTTCAAGTCATCGAAGAAAAATCCGCTGTGCACCGACACCGAATGCCGCGACGAGGGCATGCTCGACGGGCTTCAGAAGTACATCGATGCCCAGACAGGAGACATCCTCATCGTGTTGCATCAGATGGGCAATCACGGACCCGCCTACTACAAGCGCTACCCGGAAGCCTTCGAACGCTTCACGCCCGTATGTCGGACGAATGATCTCGGATCATGCACGCATGACGAGATCATCAACGCCTATGACAATGCCATCCTCTACACGGATTACTTCCTGTCGCGCGTCATCTCCCTGCTCAAGAGCAATGACGACAAGTTCGAAACGGCCATGCTGTACGTCAGCGATCATGGCGAATCCCTGGGCGAATACGGGCTCTACCTTCACGCAACCCCTTACATGCTTGCCCCGGACGCGCAGAGACACGTACCGGCCACGATCTGGCTCGGCAAGAACATGAAGAAGCATGACGTCCGGGTCGAAGCGATGGAGGAGCGGAGCAAGCGCCGCTGGTCGCATGACAACATCTTTGCGACGCTGCTCGGTCTGTTCGAGATCAATTCCAGCACCTACGATGCGCGCATGGATCTCCTCGAGCACCTGCCCGAGGACGGGACCGTGACGCAAGCCGCCACGCCCCGACAAGCCAAGCCTCAACCGGCACCGGACGCTGCTCTCGCGCGCGGTTAGCCCGCTATCGCGCGATGCACGCGCCTAAACCGATACATAGATCGACAGCCCGCCCTCGCCCGAAACGCCCTTTCGTTGCGCGGGCAATCGGGTAATCTGCCCTTGAACAGGGCCCGCCGCACGAACGGCGCGCCGACAAGGGGGAAACCGTATGCCAGCCGACGCCGTCGCGCTGATCGATAAGGTCAAGCGCGATCCCGAGTTCCGAACGCTCGAGCGACGGCGTTCCCGTCTCGCCTGGAGCCTCTCCGCCGCAATGGCCGCGATCTATTTCGGCTTCATTCTCATCGTTGCCTTCGCCCCCGGCGTTCTTGCGACACCGATCGGAACAGGCACCACCACCCTCGGTATTCCACTCGGCGTCGGCGTGATCCTGGCAGCCTTCATCCTGACGGGCTTCTACGTGCATCGCGCCAACACGGATTTCGACCCCGCAATCGAACGCATCATCGCGAGGCACACGTGAACGTCGAAGCCATTGTCATGTTTCTGCTGTTCGTGGCGACGACCCTCGTCATCACGAGATGGGCGGCCTCCCGCGCACGCACCGCATCGGATTTCTACGCTGCGGGCGGCGGCATCACGGGCTTCCAGAACGGCCTCGCCATCGCGGGCGATTACATGTCGGCCGCATCCTTCCTCGGGATTTCAGGCCTCGTGTTCGCCTCCGGCTTCGACGGCCTCATCTACTCCGTCGGCTGGCTCGTGGGCTGGCCCATCGTGCTCTTCCTGATCGCCGAACGGCTGCGCAATCTCGGACGCTACACCTTCGCCGACGTAGCCGCGTTCCGTCTCGAAGCAACGCCGATCCGAACCCTTTCCGCGATCGGCACCCTTGCCGTCGTGGCGCTCTATCTCATCGCGCAGATGGTCGGCGCCGGAAAGCTGATCGAGCTCCTGTTCGGCCTCCCCTACCTCTATGCGCTGATCATCGTCGGCGTTCTGATGGTCACCTACGTTGCGACGGGCGGCATGGTCGCGACGACATGGGTGCAGATCATCAAGGCCTGCCTGCTGCTCGGCGGCGCCACGTTCATGGCGCTGGCTGTGCTCTTTCACTTCAACTTCTCGCCGGACGCGATGTTCAAGGCCGCGACCGAAACCCATCCCGACGGGCTTTCCATCCTCGCGCCAGGAAAACTCGTGACTGACCCAATCTCTGCCGTGTCGCTCGGCCTCGCGCTCATGTTCGGTACGGCAG
>JAATOF010001854.1:0-10353 GCA_013170925.1 Podosphaera leucotricha | reverse complement strand
CTTAAAGCTGACGCTCACAATCTTCCATTCCAATACTAAGCTTCGAAGCTTTCATTCCAATGACAAGAGGTCGTACGGTCTTCGTAAATGAGACCGCAGGACCACGTATTCTCTACATGTTTACATAATCATTGAAATACTGATGCGAGCATGCGCACGATCTAGCATACTGCTGATAGCCTCCAAGGCCTTCCAGCAGCCGACGGTCGATCGATGATTCCTATAGCTCGTTTCCTTCCGTGGTGCGCCAAAGTAGATGCAAGCCCGATCGATGATGTGACTGACGGCACAACTCTTTGACCGGTTGAGGGACACCATTTCACGATGGTCCGTCCATACCGATGTAAGTTTGGGAGAAGAGAGCATGCGGATAAGCCGATATTTTCGGCCTGGTTCTGCCCCAAGAAGTGCTCATTTGGCTACAAGTTCAGGTACGAAATTGCATGTAATGAGAGAGCATCCAACAACGCTCCATCTCAAGTCAGGAAAGCAGGGAATCTATATTTTGAGGGCTCAGTATGGCGCTGCAAGTGGGTGGGTGCACCGATGGAAGTTTCATAAATTCGGTCGCTCATTGTTGGTTAGATAATAACGGAACTAATGCTATTCTACTACTCTCTTATAAATATCACAGTTCTATACCAGTACTATCTAGTCACGTGACATTATTCCCAACACTCATACTTTCTCTTTCTGGATGGATATCCCTGGTAGACCAATACGTTTGCAGACTTGATCTAGCTTCTGTAGGCCAAGGAAATGAATGGATGACCGCTGTCTGGAATGAAACCAAGGATCTGTCTCTTCAAGCAATGATAAGAATATAGATATTTACGGAAGCGCTATGTAGTGGATCTTAGACCATTAATGAAAAGGGTGCCATTAAGCGGCCAGTGAATTCGAGGTGATGATAAGAAGAAATGGATTAAAAGCTTGAGCGCAGTGCAAGAAAGCTTTTAAAAGTGCTAGGTACTTGGATTGGATAAGGCAGGGTCTATCGCAGAAACGCTTCATCCATTATGTGTATTGAGCAAAAAGTAGATCTCAATCCAAGCAGCTTTGTTCTAACTCGTACGAGCACCAAGGGACTCGAACCCTCAACCTCAGTCTCCCTTACATGGCATTCAACATCGTAGGAGGACCGCGCGCTACCATTGCGCCAAGCACCCATGATGAACGAGAGAATCTAATAGTATTAAAGTTATATTAATTAATAGTCAGAAATTGTGATGCCTATTCGCATCCAGGAAAGGTAACGTGAGATGAAAATCAGTAATAAGACAAAATCTCCAGGCCAACGCAAAAGATTCACCTTGGACGCAGCTAGGAATTTACATGTACTTGTGCCGCTAAATACTTGAACGAAGGAAAACAGCCGATGAACATTGTTCATTTCACAGTGTTGAAGAGATGAGATGACGCCGACGAATTCCACACACGAACACGTCCGTGGACCTCAATGCATCCTCGAGCCAGCGACCACGTCAACGGGATATCGGGAATCCGGTCACGGCGATGCGCCACCAAGTACGCCCGGAGCTGCAATGCTCGGATAGGGGCCAGCCGCCTGCCCACGATGACAACGAGCGCGGATGCGTCAAGGGCCGCCGACCTGGGTCGACGGACGTGGCAGGCGGTTCCCCATCGGCGCCCGTCGACCCGCGCTGTTGCGCCAGGCTTCTGCTGCTTCGAGGGGCATGTATGTCGCGCTACCGACCGATCGATCCTTCGTCCGACCACAGGTCGGCTAGCGTGCAGTCGTTCGATCGGCGTGGCAAAGGTGTGGAAGCTCGTCCGACTACACGCTCTCAATACCATCCTAACTCATCAATTAACTAGACGCGCCCGTTTTCCAGATTCTCAGATATCATAATTGAAGAGTCTCATATATTGATTCTCAAGCGAGTCAGGACGGGCGTAATCTGCATCCCCACTATATCATCCCTACTAGTATTCGCAATAAATCAAGGTGCAGTGATCATACTCCAATCCTTCTGCAACTCAAGGTGTCTAGGCCGTCCGCTTGAATCTTTTGGAGTAAAACTTGCTTGTTCTAAATTACAGGACCTACACCATCACGGAGCGGTATATAGTCAGAGATCTAGAGATAACTTTTATTCCAATGCATATCCTTCAATAGACTTAGACTCGTAAATAAAAAAGATGAGATGAGAAAAGGAGATAAATATAAAATAAACACATTAATTGTTATATAGATGACTTTATGTACATGGACAGTGGATAGCTGATGCATTATTAAGAAAATCCAGCGCCATCGATGTATCAAAAGTTCACCTTTTCAGAAAGTTCATGAGGACCGTGTAAATTCAATCTAGGCTATTTCATATAGCGTGTTCAAGAAATCTGATCTAAGTGTTTCGATATGTAGTAAACTAAGGGTCGTCCTGTTCTGATCGAGACAGTTCCAAGTTTGGGGTTTCCTCATCATACATGTGATAGAATCGTAATAGGTTTCAACTATTTCATTCATAGATATTTGCTGCGAATAGCCTGGCTAATCGTACTCATCCTACTGGCCATACCACCAGCTTGCATGTTACTTGCTAAAGCTTCTTCTAGAGCACTCTCTGTTATAGAGGCATCTATTATGCATTATTAGCGTCATATTTGTAAAAAAAGGGATTAGATTTACCCTCTAGATCACTAAAGCTACTACCCATGCTAGGTGTACCGTCCGTCGCTTCTTTATTTTTACCTTTAGATAACAGACCTCTTCCGTCAACTTCTAGTAAACGCTTTGGAGAATCTAGATTTTGAGTTTCATTACTTGACAGATTTTTGCCTAGGACTGGGTCTGATTCCAAACTAGCTGCTTTTATCTGGTTGTAAAGGTTGAATTTGTTAGATACAGGTATTTGATTCGCTTGATTTACCACATTTTCATTTGACGAAAACTGTAGTGCTTGTTCTTTATTTTCAGCTTTCGATAAGCTGAAAGGCATAAATGCTGGCTCGTCGTCATCATCATCTTGCGCACGTTCTAATCGTTCTGAGTTCTGAGTATGACGGATAGGCCGCCGAATTACAGGGCTTAGTATTGGGATTTCCGGATTCGTCAACGACTCCGAAGAGCTAGAATCTGAAAGTGAGAATCTTCTTGATTTTGTAAAACGAGACTGAGGAATCGTTCCAGCAGCAGACTTAACTTGTGTCTTGGGCGATGCTACTCTTCCACTTAGTGTGGAATAGGAAAGCCGGGGACTCAACTGCTTGGCATTGAGAGTTGTTGTTGTAGTTGTGTTTGCAGAAGATAGGCAGGAAAGAGGAGGCACTGCAGTTGTTGGTGTATTAATTGATATTGACGACCCTTGTGCAATTCTCTCGACGCCAATTAGTCCACCACTACTTACCATGCCAATAGGGTTCGGGGTTTCTCTTCTATGGGCCAAAGAAGACGATATTCGAGGGGCTTTAGAGAATCAGCTAGTGTTTTAATGCGTGCCGTAAAAAGCTTGTAAAGATACCTGTGGCGCCCGATCCTGGCCTCACTACCTCTTCATCATGTTCAGATTTACTTCCCGTGCTGGTGGATGCCACTGCAATTCCTTTAGCCACTCTAACCTTTCGTATCTGGGCCTGGACTTGTTGCATTTGTTGCTCGTATAGCCATGCTACTTGTTGCAGGAGGAAGGGCAGAGGAACAACAAACTTGCTTGCGCTACGCCAAATTTAGCTTTGAATCGATGACGAGTTTGAAACTTGCAGTTTATTCCCTTTAGTTTATTAGCTTTTTTTCGAAGCTACATGAACAGGACCAACAATCAAGATCATTATTTGTTGACGCATTTGACACAATCTTCCAAAGTTGCTTATCCTTAGAGGCATCCCATTCCACCTACCATGTCAGCTTGCACTCGTTTAGATAACAAGAATATCTTACAAAAGGGGGATCTACAAAATCTCCTCTAGGGAATGGAAGTCGGACAAATACTATGTAGGTAGGATCAACAGACGTCATTCTGTGTAAAAGTCGTAAGAGATATTTCTTGTGGCTGTTTATTTGGAGTATCAATCTTCACCGAAGTCAGTCAGTCAGTCATTCATAATTGTAGCCGAGTAAAGCTCACCACGCTTCCTCATAGTTTGTTCTTGTCGGTGTCAATGAAACCTATTTAGTCATATAAGAATTGACTAGTCGATTGAATAAATTCTTGTATTAAGAGAAAGACTATTAATTATATTATCAATTAGAAAACGCGAACGTGTGAATTAGACACTCCTGAAACTGAGAAGATGATGCATCTTAACCGTCTTTCATATGCGTTCCACGTCCCCAAGGAGCGGGCGGTGGCCTGGCCCACTGATTCCTGTCTACCCACGAAACTTCATCTTTTATCATTTTAATACTATTGAGTGTTTGCAGGCTTCTCTCTGTACGACTTCTGGGGTAGCCAGCCAGCTCATTACACATTTGTATCATCACGAGAAAATCGATTTAAAGAAATAGAGAAGTTTGTTAATTAGTCTAATATGGCTAAGTCATACGATGGTCATAGATTTTGAATATTTTATATTTTATATTTTTTTATCAAGGGTCTAAGTTTAATTCAGATAATATTCTGGATTCTGAATTGATCCGTACCTTTGTGGTTAAGATGTAGAGCGGATTGCTTAGCCAGCGTCATATACCCTAGCATCTCATAGTCCTATGATAAGAAGCAAAAGACATCATCCCGCTGCTTTGTGTTATGGTTGATGGGGGGCAATCTAGGTGCGTGTAGAGCTTGAGACTAAATGTAATAACTTGTCCTTCTCTAGGTGGGAAAAAAAACGTTAAGCATCCCAAGAACGCGAGCTGCTCGGATCATGCTTTCTCAGCAGCCATTGGAGACACTGGGTTGAGGGTGGTGATGATACAGTATTTAACACCGATCATGAATCACTTAAGACTATCAATAACAAAGCTGATCAACCAGCAAGGATTGTTCGATTTTTAGATGCCATCGAACATTACGGCATTAGAATTATTTATAGACTGAGTAAAGCAAACGTGCTGGCAGATTATTTAAGCCGCCCTGAACAAGATTCTACAGTCTTTCCGTTATATCCACCTCGGACTGGCTTTGGGTTTACAGCTATAAAGAAGGGTACTCCACGTTACACCCCCTGGAGAGAATTAAGATAAAAGGATAGAAAATGTATGTCAAGGAAAAAAGAGTTCCGCTTGAGCACGAAAGCTTTGCCACAAATAATAAATATATTTTCTGTAATAATAGTAACTCTTTTAAACTCCTAGGCTTTCGTCCGTAAGTAACAAACCAAGGGAAAACCGAGCAAAACTTTGATCTATTCTAGTATGCTGAGTCAGATATTTTATGCTTAAATCTGTATCAAGGTAGGAGGAGAAGACTATATTGGATTCGAGCCGGCAGTCGCTCTGTCTCATGTAGGACATGTACTCAAGCTACCCAATTTCTGCTTGGAGGACCGGCCGGACGATGTACCACTAAGTTATCCGATGCATTATATTTCCTATAATCGTCTTTGTAAGAAGAGTTTCTATAGTATTGTATACTTCCTAAGGACCCCAGCCCGTCACATCTTGATCTATGAGTATACAGGAAGCCATCTTATGGAGCGGATTGTGGCTAGGGTGGTGCTTCAGACCCGATAGTACTATTATCCAGACACAAAGTAATCTTACGGTGTCGGTGATAGGCGTGCACAATTCGTTTCGGGTGCTGGCGGATTTTTCCTCTGTTGTCTCGTAGCTGACGACAGATATTCATGAGATGATTCCCACGCCGACTTGGCAGCATCGATATCATGGTCAAAAAAGAAGGCTAGTAATATGAGGCATATTCAGAATATCATTTGAATGCATAGGTTGATGAAATTATGATTGTTAAATGTAAATTGGTGATGAGGTTTCATGTGGCAAAAAGAAATTCAGAAACTGTCATTTGCTGCTGGGTAGTTATGATCCTGGAATGGTAAAATCATCGATGAGGAGCATCGAGTGCTCGGGAATTGAGCCCGAGGCGGGGCTCGAACCCGCGACCTTGAGGTAAATTTAGTTTAAGAGCCACACGCTCTACCGATTGAGCTACCCGGGCATTGATATGTTAATTCTATGGATAAAAAATAATTAATATATGAGGTAATTCAATGATATCAGGTGTTACGGTTTTACCGAAGCAGGATTAGTCAGCATATATATAAATCGTTCTGGCCCTTTTCTTTCTCTTTAGATTAGTTTAATTCATAGAACTTCTTAAGACCATCTCGGTTACCGTCAAACTAGGGCGATAAGTTATTCGGCTCCTGTTCTCACTTGAGTGTCGAAGAACCGAACAATCTTTCCAGGGAGGATTCACCAACGTTTTCATAGGTAAAAGTGATGGATTCACTCATCCATCACTTGTTTTTACAGAAGCTTGGGACAAACAAGAATCTAACAAATTTCCACACTGGCCTCAAAACTACATATGGAAAATACATGAATATAAGAAAAGTTGGCTCTTTTTACATGATTAGAAGGTTCTGCGTGACAACTGGAGTATACATAGACTTCATTTTTCTTTCTGTATCACTAATGTTCCTGTTTAATATAGATTAAGGAGAATCCTGTGCGTGGAACTACTTTGGTTGATATAAGCATATAATACATGAACAAATATGTAATATTTAGACAGGCTCTAGGTATTTCAAACCTAGCTCAAGTACCAGTTTATAAATAGGAGCACAAAGCCCATTCATTATTTGAGTAATTTCTTATTTCGCGTTTTTTCCCTTTTTCTTCTTCTCTTTCTTAGCAGGAGGTGTGTTACTTCTTGGTCCAGGCTCTTCCAGCATTCCTTGAAGGGCAGCCATGTCTGGCATCCCCGGAATACCACCTGCACCTTGCATTTGTGCCATCATGTTAGATAGGAAGTTTTCACTAATCCCACCACCCGATAGCGCAGGACTGTGGTAAGGCAAAATTGAGCCCATTTTCCAACCTCTTGGAACAGCTGGCATGGGATACTCCTTAGAAGGATCAGGTGGAGGAATGCTTGGAATTAAGATAGCACCTGCAGTTGTAGTAGTTGAGGGATTTGCGAGTAGGTGCTTCGAAATCAGGATATAAAGGTGGTGTTCTGCAAATACGTATCAGCCCCTCTAACTACATTCTCAGTATGGCAGAGAATTTGCCATTTTCAAAGCTAGACGTGGATGTGATGCTGCACAAAATCAGACGAGCTGACGAGAGATAGAAGCCACGTACTATTTTTGATATTTGGATTTCTGCCGCCTCGTAACTTGACCTTTACTCTACCTGGATTCGCCCAGTCTTTTGGATGGCACTTGGAGGGCTCAAGTAATGTCTCCAGCCCAAGTCGGCCACACGCATTCATAATTTCGCGCGCCAGTGGATTTTCGACGGCGAGTTCCTGGCCCACCATACGACCTTGCTTGCGACTCCGCCGCTTATCGAAATAAATGGGATAAATGCATTGATATTTAGCATAGATTGAGGGATCGTGGCTTGTAGGAAATTGAGGCTCGGAAATCGTTTGTGAAGTAAAGCCATTGCTCCTTGATGCCGCCGCCGAGAATTTCCCTTGCCCCTTTGCTCTTATGATTTCTCGCTCTTGGAACTCGTCATCAGAAATATCTGATATGTTACCTTCAGAAGGATCGCTCTCACAAGCATCTTCAACGTGTGCTCCTAACATGATCGAAAAGAAATGATTGCGGGTGGTGGATGACGGTCAGAAATTTATACAGGTCTGATAATGTGAGCCAAGGATAGGTATTCAATTTGGATGTGTGAGCATCTGGCCTTTAATTACTTGCTAGGAGACAACCATGTACATGCACTTCTCAATGTTTTGATAAAAGGTTAAAAGTAATTGCACTGTAACTCGTTCATACTTCGATATTGCCCATTACATCTAGCTGTCAGGCAAGAATTGCTGAGTAATCATACACATACTATTCCTCATACAAATTTAGAATGGTGTTCCTTGAAGCATAATTTAAACCTTTTGATCAACAAATATCTCGGTCCCCTTTACGATCTCTATGCTGTCTCATTGTGTCCAATTTTCTACCCAGGTATTGTAGCTGATACAACTCTTGTGATCACTCCAATAGTTAATCCAAAACTGAGAATTCCATTATTCGAAGCAACCGCTATAGAAACTTATAAGTACTTTAGAATAAGGGCTTTATTTTTCCTTATTTCTCAGCCAGTTGGACCTGGCTCCTAACGATTGTTTATTTCAATATTCTGCATGAGCAGACTTCCGTACGAGTTTGTCTGGTCCCTCAAGAATCGAATGCTTTTGGGATTTCCAGCTGCCTTTCTTGACGTATTATATCCTTTTAGCACTTAATAGGATCAGGCTGGCCGCAATTACACTCTTTGTCATTGTAACATTTGAGAACCCCTCGCTTATCTATCGACGCAGCATTCTTAGCGGTAGAGAGACTTATAGCAGCTGACGGTAGCGAGCTTTCAGAGGCAAGAAGCATGCTAGAATGAGTGGCTGAAGAATATTCAATGTATAACGAGGTATATCGTATTAGATGAACTATGTTAATCGAAAGACCGGGCTTAAATGACTTGGACAGAATACACCAGCAACTCGCATCTTGAGACATAACTTCATGCAAGAAATTCGTTCTCAGTTATTCAAGGCAATCAAATCGAGTAATTTCATCCATGCTCAAAAAATATTTGTGTACTCAATCTAGTACCTTCTCGAACTAAGTGCTTTATGATGCAGTACTTTTGAATATTAAATAGGCTCTAGATAGTATGCGTGTGTGATCAAAGCAAGCCATCTCATCAAGCAGCAATGTTATCATTTATGTCAAACCTCAAGACTGCATAATTACTCTCAAGTATAACCAGAAGCTCACTATATATGGAGAAGAGAAGGCGTAAGTGCGAAAACCTGCAGCGGAATCACCTGCCTCGAGAGCCACGAAGCAATGATAATATCCAGATGATGGCATCTTATCTGACACAAGTCGTAGAGAGCCGCATCGACCTCACGAAGCGAAGCCCGAAAAAAAAGTCATCCACATCTACGAGTGCGTGACATGGGCGAGGCTCCAACTGCTATCAGTGCCACAGCAATCCACGATTTGGATGTGGCGAGCAGTTAACGACTAGCCGAAGCGAATGAAAGCTCTGAAGTAAGACAATCTCGATCATGCAGCCTTTCCACTGCTCATCATTTCCACATCCCATCTTATGGATCTGACTTTACCCTGTATTGACTCCCGGATGACTCGATAGAGCTCAGAAAGCTGTGGGTATGAATGGGTCCAGAGGTCTTGGAGCTCGCGTCCAAATGACTTGGTGATTGCTTATGACTTTCATCTTCCAGAGGGGAAGACGGTGATATTTGATACCACCTGAGGCTACTCGAGACTCAAGCGTATAAAATATCAAATCACATTTTAAGAATATTTGTGATAATTAAGGGAGACCAAAAGTGAGTAACTTAGTAGACACACCTCGGCAAGGAAAACACAGGCTCAGGAAACTCAGACTAGACTTCTAACAAGCCTACATATTATGAGCGTTGGATGATCTATTCTCCCGTTTTACTTTATTCAAGTTGGTCAAACTGGCTTATGAGAGGGGAACTAATGGATTCTTGACAACTAGAATTTGAAACTGAGAAATTTACTAAAGCATAGCTTAGCTTACAACATCGCGAAACGTTCGTAAAATTGGTGGGGAGTAGTATCGATGCGGATTTTTGTCTGCAACCGTTAATACTTGGTGGCCACGCCAACCATGTCAGAAGAGACTTTGTTTGGACATGTAAGCAGAACAAAATAATTGAGCTTTTCTTTCCGCCCACCCACTGTTACCGATATAACCACCTCTTGACCCCTCGGGGCTTTAGGTGATTAAATCCAGGTACCGTCATCAGATTAGAGAGTCCTTGGCTCCCGATTATGTTGCACCTATAAATAAATCAATATCTATTACACAGAATCTTAATACCAGGCAAGGTTTATCATTGAAGCTCATTCTAAATAGGTGGCGAGCCGCTGGTCTCTATTCTCGCAATCCTAGTGTGGTCCCAACTCTTCCCGGGCTCCTCAGAGGCCTGCAACCCCCCCCGATAAACTACACCACAACTTCTCATAAAATCCTTTGTAACATTCTTAAGAACCCTCTGAAAAATTTTGAAGTTTAGCCAGAAATTCAAAAGATAAACGTTGTGACTCGAATTGCCAAAAAGGCATTTCAAAGACAGGTATTATGGTTTATTAGAATCTTCGTGTATGTAATTGTCTGCGGGATGATGGTTCTGTCCTTCGATGGAACGGTCAATGGTGTGAATAGATGGTAAGTACAATATAAAATGGTTATACTGAATG
>JAATOF010001849.1:0-12266 GCA_013170925.1 Podosphaera leucotricha | reverse complement strand
TATTAGTTGCAGCCCGGAGATAAATTCGTGCTGTACATGTACTACATGTAGTGCGATTTGACAACCTAATTAGGAAACTTCTCGTTTATTTCGACATGGGCCGCACAATAGCAATTACCCTTTTAATAATACTAAAAAATCAAATATCCCAGTAACATGACATTCGTCTTAAACCAGACAGATTCGATCGGGTTTAGATCAAGGCCCACCAGCTAGGTCTTTGCAGGACATTTGTCTTGTTTGCAAAAGAGTTTCTAGGCTCTGTGAGTATCAATTGCTAATTTTCAACTGAGCATCTACGGGATAAATAAAAAAGGTGGTTAGGTCAGTATCCAGACGTTTCGAAGAAACTCGATTAACAATGCGGGCGGGCTCATAAAGGATGGTAGCCAATACCAGTAGACTCTTGTAGATCTTTGATAGAGTCAATTCTCCGACGAATTCAGGCGATTGCTGGCTGCAAATGGTGGAAACACGAGATACTAAAATGCATGCAAAAAAAGTGGCCAAATGCTTAGTCATCTTCTCTAATTTTTCACTGGTGAAACTGGAAACCTCAAAATTTAGACAGAACAACTAGAGATACTCAGTTACATCTGAACAAATTTTCTAGCTATGTAGAAGTTGGAATTTGGTAGTTACTGAAAGACAGACGAAATGATTGTACAAAATATTGCGTATTGGTATGGCTTCTTATTATGGTAAGGATCCGTAAGACAAAACGTGGATCCCCCGATTACAGGGTAAGTGCCGTTACAGGTAGGCAGGAAAATGTCCATGTAATTTGTGTATTATCCCACCACAATAGTGTGTACAAATATTAGACAAAACTTATCTCTAGCGATAACGACCTTTATCCTAACGGCAGACTATTAATGTCTTATCGCTTTGGTTACACAATGTCATCCATCTATTGTCACCTTTTAGCTAACCGTTCAACCTCTTCTATCTCTGGAAACCCAAGTACCAATCAATTGTGCAATTACTTGCCTTATCTCTTCCGGGAATTGCCAAATCATCGATTCTTTTTATTAAATCTTATCTATTTATCATACAACCAATCGTTACGTTCGATAAATCCATGGAAGGCTGCTCTCCATATTCAGAGTCTGATGCAGCTGCCAAAGCCAAAGATCAAATAAATCGCTTCAGAGCATTACAGAAGCGTGCAAAATTAGGAGCACAAAAGAATATAAAAGAGGCAATACTCGAATCACAACGGCTGGCATCAGATCCAAACCTTCTAACTTCGTTAAATCGGAAATCGGCAGTGGCGTCACATAATCTGCTCAAGGCTGATACTGAAGCTGCCGGGGAAGATTTTGAACGAAAGCGTGCTTGGGACTGGACCATTGAAGAGAGCGAAAGATGGGATAAACGGTTAAAAAAGAAGGAAGCGCATAGAGATAACCAGGCTTTCCAAGACTATCGCCAAGAGAGTCGAAAAGTATACAAGCGGCAGATAGGGAACATGAAACCCGACCTAGAAAATTATCAGAAAGAAAAGATAGCAGCTATCGAAAAAGCTGCTGCAAGTGGCGCACTAGAAATAGTTGAGACAAATGACGGAGAACTAATCGCAGTGGATAAAGATGGCACACTTTATTCAACTGCTGACTCAACTGGTTTCGTAGAGCATAAACCTCCGAAAGACGCTATCGATAGGCTCGTCAAAGATCTGCAACAAGCAGAAGACAATAGGTTGAAGAAAAGAAGAGATAGAATGGCACAAAACGGGGAAGATGGTGATGTTACCTATATCAACGAGAAGAACAAACAGTTCAATCAAAAACTTGCGAGATTCTACAACAAAGTAAGTCAAAATTTTAACAGGACTTGTACCTTAGCTTACACCCATCAGTACACAGTAGAAATACGAGATAGCTTCGAGCGGGGGACAATGATCTAGTTATTTGAATTTGAATTTGATTTCATTTAACCCGATCAGGCACCCTATGGGTCCATGCAGGTGACTAAACCTTTAATATTTACAAAGGACCTAATCTTGCCTGTCTAGTATCTATTGAGTTTTGGGTTTACCTTCAGGAAGTGCAAATTTTCACTGTTAAGCCAGTGTGGATTCCGTCCTATCCCTTTCCAGATCGCTTCATTTCGTTGGAAGTTGCTTTTTTGACTTCCCCTGCAAGTCCAAACTATTCTATCTAGCCTTGGGTAAGTATCCACTGCGCGATTCTAGCCACATCATCAGGGCTTTTCATCATGGCTTCGAAAGACCTATCTGTAGCTAATCTGAGGACTTCGCCTCTTCCACTTGCCCACTGCGGACACGCCAAGACCATATGCTTGACGTTTTGGGATGGATATTCACATTGGCAACTTGGGTTGTGTACTCCAGGGACTTTTTTTTTCTGTACAGATAAGAGTTGAGCCCGATATGCTCGTTTCTTATCTGAGTGGCGACACTACTTTGGGCCCTGCTAAGGCTAAGATGGATATTTGAAGGTGTACCTTTGAAGTTCAGTCTTTTCCTGCCTGTTTGCTTATTATTATTATTATTATTTTTAGGAGTCCACCGGGCCACAGCCATGGCTGCAGCCCCATCCTTAGGGGGACATGGTGACGGTTATAAATTACATTTAAAAAAACACACTGTGAGGAGCCAGAAAGCCTAAAGAAAACATCGATAAGGTGCTGTGAGCGCTGTACAGCTTGACCCTCACATAGATACAATTAAGCGGCCCGGGCGGGGCACCATCTTTATATTATACAGCAAAAACACACGTGACTTCGGATTTCCCACCAACGCGGCGTTGGATGGATCTATAGAGTTCTGTTGATGAATAGAATGATAATGTAATTAATTTATATGTCAATAAAGATTAGACAAGTCTACTTACTGTACACTTCCCACACCTTGTGACGAATTGTTAATAAACGAGAGGTTTTCTATTGGTAAAAGAGACATACAACCTCCTCGTCTCAAATATTATAGTATCGTTTATTCAAAACTTTCCATTTCTCCCATTTAAATACTTACTAGTTAATTTCTAACCTGATACTGATTTTGGCTTTATTTAATAAGTTCCTATTCCCGAAAGCTCTTGAGGAGCCAAGCGAATTGTTCCGAGGAGGTAGACTCCCATTTCTGAGACTGCATTGCTGAAAATTTCTTCATATGAATTTCCAGAATAAAACTCTCGGCGATGCTCATTGGTATCCATCAATATACGTTGTCGTCTATCACATACTGACTCTATCAGATTATCTGGGGAATACGACGGCCAGACTGTCCGATAAACCCCCCTTTATGATAGCTCAACTTTCGTACAATTAATAGAGTAGGCATGAGCAACATCCTACATCAACAAAAGGTGGCCATAGGAGTTATTTGGTTGTATTTCGATGTGAAATAAAGGAACAATTCTCTGGCAACAACTCTCCGCCCTTTAAGTTCCCGATTTCTCGTACCAACGAATAGCAGGTCCTATCTGTTCAACTTCTTGCTGTGCATTCATGCTGTGAGTTTGAGCTACTTGCCGTTCGGTGAAGAACATTGGCTAGTGCGAGATGAATGAAACTTAGGTCACGTAACATGTAAATCAGGATTTGTTGATCCCGTGAAAATTGCCAATAAATGTCGGGTGCAGTGGGGGTGTTGTAGAATTAATTTGTACAGAATTTATTGGACGATTGTGATTGAAGCCTTGGTTGCCTTAGCCTAGCCGTTTTTTGAAGCACTAAAGTTTAAATCTCTGGGATATCCCATGTAAATATGATTTGTTATGGGGCTCAACTTCACACCCTTATAAAAAGAGCAGAGAAGTTTAAGGTTTAGCGTAGATCTTTAGTAGATCACGCCAGTATAGGTTAGTAGTATAAACACGGAAACCCCTGCAAATTCCATATATTTAGCATTGCGATTTTCAGACCAGACAAATATTCCTACCCCACCCATAACGTCAATTATGCGAAGGTAAGCGAGAGTAAATTGAAAGAGTTGAATTTGGATAATACTGAATGTCTGTACTATACCATACATGTATGACATATGCATACACTTACATGTAATATCTTAAGTCATTCAACATAAATCAATTGGAAAGTTAGCCTATGAATGATGGCGTAAGCTCAGCAAGGGGCCGACTGGATTTCGAATGAATTTGATTCTTAAACTGAATTGTTGCTTTGTAAAGGCAATAATAAACAGCAAATCTAGACCCAAAACAATATTTTTTCAACGTACATGTATTAGGATTCCCATTCCTCTTGACCTTCGGCCACTAGGGCTGGCTGGCTGCTTTAATCCAGAAACGCGCGCCTTGACAAAAACGTGGCCCATTCTGTCGACTTTACATATGTAGCGCATGTTTCCGCTTGCAATCACAATTTTTTTTCATGACAAAGCTTTCCCATCTTGCTACACTTACCCCTCGTGCTTAGTGCCCTCTTACTACGTCGTACCAATTCTGCCCAACTGAAATCTCTGAACAAAACATATCCACCATCTCAATTTTTTATCTTGGATCCCTTAGTTTGTTTCTAAATTGAACGATGATCTATGAGCTTTGACCAAATTCTGGCTTAGTATTACGCTTTAAAACGGACCGAACAAGAGCTACAGAACACTAGAAGAAAATTGTTACAACTTTATTCTTTTGGACGTCCTCAATCACCTAAAGTCTGCCGTAAAACTTGAAAATGGCGACCAGTCGCCCGATGGAGTCACGTACTGGCCGGTCCAAGCAACGTGAGTGCTCTTCTTCTATGACATTGTTGAGTGTCATTACTTTCATATATTCTGGTCTTCCTCAAGTATCTGCTGATTGCTTACGCATGAATAGGCTACAGCGAGGCTGGAGAACGACTTGTCGCTGGTGTCGTACCCCTGAATGAATCTAAAACCCTGGTCCTTCTAATCCGGTCTCTTCAGCGTTCTGCTTGGGTTCTTCCCAAGGGCGGATGGGAGTCTGATGAAACTATCATTGAAGCCGCACAGCGTGAGGCCTGGGAAGAAGCTGGTATTGTGTGCACTGTCAACTCTGATCTAGGTCAAATACGAGAAACTAGACCTCCCAAACCTCCCAAACAGTTATCAATTGTGGAACCTAAAGCACTCTATCAGTTTTATGAAGTCACAGTCACCCGAGAAGAGACAGAGTGGCCTGAAAAAGACAAAAGAATTCGGCAATGGACAAGTTATGCAGAAGCTAAAGAAGCCCTCAAACATCGGCCAGAGCTTGCAGAAGCTCTGGAACGTTCAAATATTCGAAAATAGAACATATGATTCAACAGCAAACTGATGTCTACCGGCTAGCCCTAAGATAAAGTCGGGTACAGCGCGTGCGCCGTATAACCTGGAGCTGTAGGAAGCCGAGTCCATAGCTCAATTATCCAAATCGCTATGCAGCCCGACATTTCTTAGCCTGCAGTTAGGTGATTTTTTCATCACGCGAGCGGGTGAGGCATCCGTTGATTTACACAATTTGTTGTTGCTTCTGCCGCTACTTTTTCTCCCACTGCATAAATGACAATTTAGTCAGATGGTGCTCTGCTGTGCTATCCATCATCTATATTCATTCTGATGCAGAGCCGAATGAATGCTTATATGTTTGTTAAAATGCCCAGAAGCGCCATTGCTCCCGAATCATCCTCGATGTTATTTAATCCAGCTAACAAATCTAGTATGCCTTGTCAAGCTTTAATGTCTTGACAATCTAATTAAAAACCACATAGATTTTGTATTCAAAAATTGAATATAAGGGCAACAACAAAAGGTAGGTAAGTAATTGATTGCAATACATCAGTACATCTAGTTCTCATAAACGTTTTTGACGCTTTGCTCGCATGGCCCAGTGGGACCTATCTTTACACTTCCCGCTCCATGAAAATGCTCCATAATAAGTCTAGGAGAGTCTGTGTAGTTTAATATATGATTTTCGAAAATGGCTCAGACGAACAGGCCACAGACACCCCGTTAAAGGGGTGTGAATCGTTACCAGATATACGTATTACCAGTGTACTATTCCTGGCCTCCACGGTAATTAATATGATTCAAGGATTTTCTCGCTTCAGGGGGTTAGCGGGTAAAAATAGGATGTTTCTCCCTAAACAAAGATAGCCTAAGGCATTTCAAGTTATGCAAGGCATCCCTTTCTTCTAGTTTAATTTGCCATCTTCATCCCATTCATCATCTTAAGAACCTGATACAGTCACATTTTTTGTAAGTATGATTTAAATTCTGATTCTGTAGATAATTATTTAACTTGATAGACTCTTCGAAGATGAACGCACTTTAGACGCCTTCAAATGTTAAACATCTGTAAGTGGAAACTTGATCCGACGAGGTCTACCCTCGGAAAAAAGATCTCAGAACGACTCTCAAATACCGTTCCACAAGTTCGACACGCTTTGAAATCACAAAACCAGTCTTTAAAAGCATCTGGAGCGTCCCATTACCCTGAATAGCGCACAGTATTGTCAAATTAAAGCTTTTTTTTGACGATCCTGAGCTCGCTTGTGAAGTCTTTCGGCCAACAAAGTCCCAAATCACACATGAATCGTCGATTAAATCGGAAAACGGATTGGATGGATGTTTTTGTAGTCTTTGGAACAGAAATAGGCCCAACCTGATCCGGGAAAAGGTGTGGAATTCGAGTGAAATTCTTTAACTGCAGGCCTAATCGGGTATTAATAGTCCTGCAAAGTAAATATTACTTGACAGTGATCAACTGTAAATCAGGTATACCACATCTTTTCGTACTTCGTTCCACTTATCGTAGTGATACCAACTCAGACATTATATCACACACATCTAATCGATCACTTTTCACCAGCTAATTCCATCCCTAAGCATCCGGAGCAGATCCTGATTTGATAGCAAATATGTGAATTCTCTATCGTTGATTAAGTATATTTTATGAAAAAACAAATGCGCAATGAAATCACTTTCCCTTGTGCAGAAATAAGACTGCGTTTTTCGGTTCATAAACGTATGGTAACTTGTATTGACTGACTGGAACCTACCTCTTACTGCTAAGGCAAGGCATCTTTTGATGGGTAGTGATGTGTAGATTGAATGAATGTAGGTCACGCAAATAATCATGATCAAGAAGTAGATACCGACAACCATTTGACATTAGACTTGGATGTATCACCAAATCCGAGCTCTCATGACAGAAATTTTACCAAAGATTTATTTTTATCTTGATCCGCAAGGCGCGACGGCTCACAAAATCTTGCTGTCACGGGTTAAAAAGAATGACGTAATCAACCACGTAAATCTATCGTCGAACACTGAATTTAATACAATTTATCGCTCCAGACAAACACGTCCCAGCTTGAGACACGCGTTGGATTAATGTACGTACATTGAAGAGTCTTCACGGTAAGTTCTCCACATCGACAGGATCTTGGGATCTTTTCCAGATGTGACCTTATCAATTTAGAGAGACATGTCCCAGTCCAATGAGACCGTTTTGCGTCAACACGAAAGACGCGTCTTTCATTCCGCGGACTAATTAATTACGTTGAACGACACGCAAGACCCTGTACGTACGTAAGAGTCTGACTACGATTGTTTCGCAGGAAAAGCCGTTGTAGTCGTGTGCCACTGGCGCCGCCCAGGATTTTGATGCTCCGACGTGCTCAACTGTGTGTAACCAATCATCCTCCAGGTATATTCGGTTACCAATAGTTCGATACAGCTGATCCTCTCGCGTCAAGCGCTGGTGAAAATCTAGGTTTTCATGCAAAATCTCTTGCAATCACAATGTAAGAAATCATTTTGGTCGCTCGACTTCATACGCCAACAATTTAATCTTTCGATGTGAATTCCGTCGCGCGTAGGCCTTGTGGGCGGATCTACAGATAAAAAAGCCCCGCACGCGACGGAGTTCAGCACTTGACATTCACATCGACGACGGATAAAACTGTCGGCGTATGAAGCCTCGAGACCAAAAATTATTTCTTCACGTCTGATCGAGAGATCTGTGGCAGGTCCTAGTTGAGATTTGTTCGCGTGCGATGCATTCAGGTCCTACGTACTTATCCCCCATGTGAAAAATCGGAAAGGGTAATTACAGAAACAAAACTTCGCTAACACCAAGTCCTATTGAAAGGTCGAATGAAGATGAAATATCATATATTGTAGATATACAGGACTTATACCGGTTGACTCCAAGTTTTAATCTCATCTATAAATTCGTTGCATTGATCAGATAAAGGAAAGCATTTCTCGCTTTTTTGATGTGCCGAATACAAGTTTTGTGCAAATCGCCATTTCTGTTTTTTAGGAAATCCTGCACAGCGTACATGTTGCTGCATTTCGAGCAGAATAAGCTTGAAGACTCTTCTTTCAGGAGTAAATAAGTATCGCGGAATAATTGAATGTAAAGTAAACGAGAGATTGTGGTCAAATGTGTATTTAAATCGTGGGCGATATTAACGTGTTATTATTATTTTTATCGTGTCGGGCATGGCCCTACACCCAGGAGACGTGACACGGGTATTCGAGCTCTGAAAAGACTCATGACTACCAACATGACCGGGTCTATATGACCCGGGAAATATCAAAAGAGAATTTTTCTAAGGAGTCCGGTGTCCTACACCAGCTTCCCTTCTATTCTACTCAAACTCCGCCAGACCAGAAACTTCTGTCAGAGAAAGGGGTCTACGCGGTGTCCATTCGCTTTGTCCTTTATAGCACTCCGTCTCGGTCAGGAACCGTAGAAACAGCTGCCATCCGCTGTGTCCGACCATCTCTTTGGCGCTGGGGCACGCTTTACATGTGGAAGATCTCCAACGTTGTGTAGCCCGTCGGCATTCCGCAAAATGCCACGGTCGCTTTTCCCGCCCGCATACGCAAGTAATAGTGGCATTCATATGTCTGAACCGTCTATGGTAGTCTGCGAAGTCTCCATGGCCTGTCCGCGCAGCAATTGATCGGTGATATGCCCACCGTGGCAAAAACAACGGACAGTTCAAACCAGGTGATAGATATCACGTGATCTCAAATTTAAGCATTACGGTTCAATCAACCAGAATGATTAATCACGGGACTTACAACCAGAATCGTCAATCATATTCGCACTTGTCAATCACGAAACATTTGCTAACGTAAAATTTTGAAGCAGTGAAATTGGTAGGTAGTAATTATTGGCCTTGTCAGAGTTTGATATTTGCCCTGTGATTGACACTAGCGAATATGGTTGGCCATTCTAGTTGCGAGTCTCGAGGTTGTTGAGATAGTAAAAAATAAAGAGTTTGGCCCGGAACATTCGCTGCGAGTAAACCAATTCTTTGTTGACGGCATCGAATATTCACTGAAGATAGGTCCATATCCCATAGAGGGAGAAGTACATGCGTTATCATAGATCAATTCAGAATCTCTCATAAGTCTCGTGGATTTATGTATATACCCCACGAAGTATTCCAACATTGCCAGAGGATGAAATAAGACCGAGGAGGAGCAAGTCACTAGAAAGCACCGTATAGCACTGTTCTGAGCAGAGGCAGGACTCTTTCCGACATAAGACATTACTCGAGGCCTTTTAGTCGACCAGTCAGTCATCTGTCAGTGAAAAGTTCTTCAAAAAAAGATGATGCCTGTTGATATGTTGCGACTTTAAAATAATCGCGAAATATCAAAAGGGTTAAAAAACGAGTGTATTGTTCAGACTACTCATAGGCGCAGCCCATAACAATCGGTAGATCTACCACTAAAAGATACCTGCAGACAAATATGACCAGTTCCTTCAATATTTATTTAAATCAAAATCCGAGAAATAATTTTTGAAGCTAAGCTTGATACACAAAAATGTTAATCGTAAAATTTGAATTTTAATGAATATAAGAGGCGGTGAACTCCGTCACGCGCAGGGCCTATTCATCTATAGATTTTCCGATTAAGTTCTAGAAAAAAGCCTCGCACGCGACGGAGTTGCACCTCTGATGTTCATCTAAATT
This sequence comes from Podosphaera leucotricha, assembly GCA_013170925.1. Taxonomy (NCBI): domain Eukaryota; kingdom Fungi; phylum Ascomycota; class Leotiomycetes; order Helotiales; family Erysiphaceae; genus Podosphaera; species Podosphaera leucotricha. Next base: position 2,342 of record JAATOF010001849.1, on the reverse strand, counting down.
CAAATTTGACGAGCCTTTTCAGATGCACGAGCTGGTTTTCTTTTCTTAATGGATAGAGGCTCAGCTTTCTTTTTGACTCGAGTTTGCTTTGACCTTATCTGATCCTTCAACGCCATTTTTACTCGGTGCAATATGGAATAAAAAATTTATCTTCAAATTCTCGGTCAAAAAGATTGTCACAATCATTTCGTGGGAGATCGATAAATTCAAGAGAGTCGGTGGGGTTTCCTGAGACATTTGTTATTACTTCATCAGGGTGCTCAGGGTTCATAGAATCGGCAACTATTTCTTTCTGTTGCCCATATCATTAATTTTATACTCAGGAATACGATAATCAGAGTCGTTGGAGACATCCGAGACTAAACCATGCTCATTAAATCGCACACTTGAGGCACGCACAGTCTTTTCTTTAGAGCGAGATGCATGAAGACCCTACAAATGTGATTCCCTTTGAATCCCACGAGAATGCCAAATTCCGCACAAGGTGTAAGCTTTTCACTAACAATTTTCTTTTATTTGGGAATATGAACATATCCCTTACTTCCCAAGGCTCGAAAATGCTTGACGGATAGTTTATGGTCTTCTCCAGATCACATATCATCAAGGAATGCTTCATGAGAAGTCTTTTACATGGAAAAGGTGGCAATTCTGTTGAGAATATGTATAACCCCCTGAATAATTTCTGGCCATAGATTTTTCGAGAACAGTGTGAATTGAGCGCTCAAAAACTCCATCTTGATCAGCTGCATATGGGGTGGTAATTTCGAGAATAGAGCTTAAACCTTCCATTTTTCGTTTCAACTCATCCATACCATATTCTTTCCCCCTACCTAGACGCCAAATTTTGACTATTTTACCCCATTGGCTTTGAAATATTTTTGTAATGCAGTTAATTTCGAGTGTAGCTTCTCTCTTATCTTGTACCTTTGTGAGAAAAGAACCATCGCTCTCTTGTAGCATCATTCATAAAAAGAGTTTCATAATTGTGGCTGTTAAAGCCTTGGGGTTTAATTTGTACTACATCAACGTGCGTAAGCTCAAGTGCTTCGATCGCACGATTTTCCACAATTTTTCTGCTGGTTCTGTGAAATTTATTAAGCTCGCAAAGCTCACATACTTGGCGGGATAGGTCTGTTTTACTTCTTCAATCGATAGATTCTTCACAATTTTTTGTGTTTTATGTAGATTATCAAGGGAGATGTGAGCAAAACGCTTATGCCAAACATCAACAGTATCATTATTTGTGGATACAATTGGTATGAGTCCTTTGTAACCCAGATTATCATTCTTTCGTCTATTTTAAAGAACTCGAAACTATCATTCTTGTAGATCTCGCCGTGCTTTCCGATATACCCACTATGAATAAGATTTTTGAACTGATAAGAGTCCCTCAACAAAATCGTCGCACAGGAGTGCGGTGCATAGACGCCCCAGTTTCGTATAGCCATCCATTGAATTTGAGACTGGCGTACATGGCAGTATTTGTATCACATTTAGTGGCTTGAACCGCTGAGACTTCACCGATTTTAAAAATAGCACTTTTTTGGTTGGAAGAAGATTAATCTTTATTTTTTCTTTCATTCCGTTTAATAATTTTTTTTGCCGATTTTTTCTTCCCATTCTTTCTTTTAAGTAGCTTTTTTTTGGGTTGAGTAGGCATTCATCTTCGGTATGTTTCACTCTATTCATATATTTGAAAGGACATTCACAGAGTCTATATTTGTCGTCCTTTTTATCCTTATTCCCGGCTGATTTACCTTGGTTTATATTTTTATTCGACTTTTATTCTCTGTATTCTACTTGTTGCTAAAGAAAGCTATCCCAGGGGAGCTTACACCTTCAGTACGGCGAACCTCATCGTGTGATGCCTTGAATTAAATCATCGAAAATGATGATAGACTTGGCTCAAAACTATAGCTGGAGGAAGATGGCTACTACAAAAGTGGATTGAATCGCGGCGCTGGAGAAGTGGATGACTTATACGATCCGGGTACATTACGAGAAAGAGCATACATGCGAAGCATTGATCCCGGAAAGCTTGCCACGGCTGATGTGAACAAGTTTGACGATAATGACGATGTGATTGAAGAGGATAGCATGGATGAGGAAGGCAAATTTGTATGGGATGTTGGAAGTTCGGGTCAAGTCCCATGTGTAGAGTAGCAGACTGTAGACCATTCACTGAGACTCTGGTAACTGTGGCAGTACGAGCTGGTCAGCAGGAAGAAAGCTAGTGGCTTGGGAAAGTTCTATAGGATATCTGCAAGGATGTCCACCCCTGTCTTCAAGGCCAATGCCATTAAACTTCATAAATACAAGAGAGGAACTCAATCTTCATATTT
>JAATOF010001846.1:0-19543 GCA_013170925.1 Podosphaera leucotricha | reverse complement strand
CTTTTTAATACTTGGTGGCAAAAAATCATTGATGTATTGCCATATTCGGTTAGTATGCTTCGGATAAGGTATCCACTTTGCATCTTCTATTCCTTTGCATCGGTATGTACAGCACGGTAGGCACTACAAAAGAATAAGCACCCAATTTTTTACCAAAAAAAATGACTTGGATACATAATAAACGTCAAGTGTGTAAATCTGATTAGTCATCCGTAAGTATATTGCATTTTTAACATAAGACCGTGACTTCAACTACGCCTTAAATCAAAACTTAATAATTCCAACAACCTCCAACCAATTGCCTTAAATTTTTGTGGCAGTATTATTTCAATCATATTTCCTCAATATACGCAAGATGAAGTACAACAATATTTTGAAGCCGCCGCAAATGGCCAGAATATAAAAAGGGAACATCTAAAAAAATCAGAATTCTTCAACATAGCCATAAAAATTCACACAATAAAAGATATATAATATTGTAACACCCTTCGACTCTTTAGTGTATCACGTCACCTCCATAATAACCGCTACGCTCACCATATTGCTTCTAATTCTTCTTGAACCCCATGAATTCAAAGGAAAGGGACGTCCAAAGAGGGTAAAAAATGCTGGCAAAAAAGACTCATAGCAGAGGTGAGGGTAACACAGATACCCGTAGTGACGCCGACCCTCTCTCTTCAAACACGAAGCCATTGGCTTCATTTCACGAGATTAGATATCCTCACTCCAAATGTCCACGTCTCATGAAAAACATAGAAGCTACAGCATTAGCAGCATCTGCACTCCCTCCACCTCCGATCTCCATGTTACGTGTTACGACCAGTCCCACAAAGAGGTACCAGTACGACCCAATTGGGTTTGGTAGAAGGACGTACGGAGATGAGTCCATACAATCCCGGCACTGAGCAGCAGCGGGCAGATATGCGAAATGTTCATAGCAACAAATCGGCCGATGCAGAAATTCAGGAAAATGAAAATAATGACTGTGATTCATCAGACTGTAAAGAAGATACAACACGTATAAATGGCAATTATATTATGATAATCTACGTGAAGATATGCAGAAGTTCGGCGCCTATGAGAAAAAGTAGGGAGGAATATCGGAAGTGATTGATATAGAGCGGAATTAAGGGTACATGTATCTAGGCTTTAATGTAACGCTGACATTTCCCTTGGAGGTTGCCATCGGCCAAGACGTGTGTACATGGTCAACAACAGCCGTTACATATGTTTTCAAATTGGTTTTAGATCAATAGGCTTTTAGATAACGGATGGAATAGTTTTCTTGTATGTGAATATTGACTAAATTAAGAGAATATTAATCGTTTTTTATTCACGTGAACTTTTATGGCTATTCAGCCGTTCCTTACAGCGTCTTGCACGTAAGACATACAACGTTTGCCTCCACTCAAGACATCCAACTCCATCGTCCTCCTCGCGGATTATAGAGTTTCAGCACCTTCGGAAAGCCTGGACAGAAAGAGATAGGGCTCCGGCTAATGAGATAGGCGAAGTGCCAGTGAGATGGATTTCGGGTTATGAAGGAATCACTGGAAACGAGCGAGCAGAGATATTGGCCAAACAGGCATGTAATCTAGAGACTCAGACTATTGAGGCATCTGTTGCAAGGGCAAGGTCCCTATTAGAAAAAGGATATCGAGCAGCTCTCCAAACGTATTAGAACTCATGCGCGCCCACGTGATACACAACTAGACCTTGGAATCGAGATTAACTTGACCCCCGCCTGAACTATTCCTACTTCCAAGAGTCAGTCTAGGCAGGCTTCTTGCGGTGCGATCTCGGCGACTCTGTAGCGTACTACCGACGCTTTCATCATTCAGAGGCAGAGCTACTTTGCTCCTGTGGATTGGAAAATTTTCCAGAACACCCGTTCTCATACCACCTCGCTCAGGCGTAACACATCCGGAAGGGTTAAATGGTTCTTAAGAAACGTTGATGGAGCAAGAGTCTTCCATCAGTGGATTTTAGACAGCAAGCCCTTTGGTTAAATCTGGCTCCTCTAGTTTCTTTTTATATTACTTCAAGGTAGGTCTCCTCAGAGAGTCTGGTGGAATAGTCATTTCTTTACGTTTGGAAATCTTCGTTAAGTCGAGTATTTGACAATACTTTCAAAATGGAACCTCCAGAATAAATATGTTGCAACAGCCTCTGAGCTACTCGGGCGGTTGTGTGTCGAAAGCGGTAATAGTTCTGCAGAAAGGCTGACTAATGTATGTTGAGCGAGAGCTGACAATCATGTGATCATAGCTTAAGGCTGAAATAATTAATTAATTGTTAGGGATCCTAAAATTTATTATGCAGCCCGTATTGCACATGTACGGCTTGCCCCATCCATGCTTGCTTTTCTAGTGCCTTCCTTTTGGCGAATCTTGTATGCATATGAATCATCAAAAGGCCTTAAAATAGCATGTGGGGCAAGCCGTATCTAAGATTCACCCTTGATTCATCATTGTAAAAAACACCTACAAACCTGGTATAAAGGGAACTTCTAAAGTTTTCTAAGTTTTATCTAGGCGAAAAACTATCATTCCTTGACTAAACCAGAACTTGTGATAGCACATAAGAGCCATACTTCAACATACGACAGTTGCTAGTTCAATCTTACGAGCATCATGAGATTGCCATAGATCATTCATTTCTCGAGACTCACAGTGACTCATAATTATATGTAAGAATTAGTTCTTCTAGATGTGTAATTACTTGGTTATTGGTTACCCTAACATATCATATCACGTGTAATTACAGCTCCGAATTCTCTTTTGACGCGAAAGTTAACTTACATGTACACGGCTTTGAACTTACCCCTGTTAAGCGAACTAGTGTAGACATAACAAGAGCTTCATCCCACGTCCCCAGTTAATCCAGTATCTTACAATCCAACAACTATTACTCTCTGTACTTCATCAACCTGTTTTTAGCGAAAACCCAGGACAGAGAACCATCGTTTGATAACTATACCATCTTCCATCTATCTCAACAAGTCAAGCAAGACTTGATTAACTTTTCGTGAAAGCAAATCCGGCAGCATGACAGGAGAATCGTCAGACCGAAAGAAGGTCAACCTCAAGTAAGTCACAATCCACCAAAGTGTTTTTGAAGTTGGAATAAGTAGTAACCAAAACTACAGCGATGCTTCCGGAGCTGAGCATAAAACAGTAGGTCGTGGACAACGGGATCTCTCGGGTTTAAGCTTTGAAGCTTCCGTTAACATATCTCTAGGCCGATCAAATGGCCACTGCAATACTTAAGAAAAAGAAAAAACCCAACTCTCTAATGTTAGATTTCCCCATAGAATGCATTTTCTCATTCCTACTTATCTTTCTTGCAGTGTTACGGACGCTATTAATGATGATAACTCTGTTATCGCATTGTCAAATAATACCATGGAGACATTACAACTGTTCCGCGGAGACACTGTTTTGGTCAAGGGTAAAAAGCGAAAAGATACTGTTCTCATCGTCCTCGCCGATGATGACTTAGACGATGGAAGTGCCCGTATAAACCGCGTGGTCAGGCATAACCTTCGAGTCAAACACGGCGACGTCATAACAGTACACCCATGTCCAGACATCAAATACGTAAACGCTCAACACTGAAGAAAAATAAACCGAAAAAAACACTAACTCATACCAGGCTAAACGTATCGCAGTGCTCCCAATCGCTGATACTGTAGAGGGTATAACCGGTTCTCTTTTCGATTTATATCTAGCACCTTACTTCCGCGAAGCTTACAGACCTGTTCGACAAGGAGACTTATTTATTGCTCGAGGTGGAATGCGACAAGTGGAATTTAAGGTAGTCGAGGTAGACCCCCCAGAGTATGGAATCGTTGCTCAAGATACTGTTATTCATTGTGAAGGCGAGCCAATTCAACGAGAAGATGAAGAAGGTAATCTTAAAGAAGTCGGATATGATGACATCGGAGGATGCCGAAAACAAATGGCCCAAATTCGTGAGATGGTTGAGCTCCCATTACGACATCCTCAACTCTTTAAATCTATTGGAATAAAACCTCCACGTGGTGTCCTTATGTTTGGCCCCCCTGGAACTGGCAAGACACTTATGGCTCGGGCCGTAGCTAACGAAACCGGTGCATTCTTTTTCCTGATAAATGGTCCCGAGATCATGTCCAAAATGGCCGGTGAGTCTGAATCGAATTTACGAAAAGCTTTTGAAGAGGCCGAAAAAAATTCTCCGGCAATTATCTTCATAGACGAGATTGATTCCATCGCTCCGAAGCGTGACAAGACTAATGGCGAGGTCGAACGTCGAGTAGTCTCTCAATTACTTACTCTGATGGATGGGATGAAAGCTAGATCTAATGTGGTGGTTATGGCAGCAACAAATAGACCTAATTCTATAGACCCTGCACTCCGTCGTTTTGGTCGTTTTGACCGCGAAGTTGATATTGGAATTCCTGACCCTACTGGCCGACTTGAGATTCTTCAGATCCACACCAAAAATATGAAGCTCGGTGATGATGTCGACCTAGAACAGATCGCCTCCGAAACCCATGGATATGTCGGCTCCGATATTGCCTCTCTATGTTCGGAAGCTGCTATGCAGCAAATACGAGAGAAGATGGATCTTATTGACTTAGATGAAGATACGATTGATGCTGAAGTCTTGGACTCACTTGGAGTCACCATGGAGAATTTTAGATTTGCCCTTGGTGTCTCGAATCCATCTGCTCTTCGAGAAGTTGCCGTGGTTGAGGTGCCAAATGTTCGCTGGGACGACATTGGAGGCCTAGAGGAAGTCAAGCGCGAACTTATTGAATCGGTCCAATATCCAGTGGACCATCCTGAAAAGTTCCTCAAATTTGGTCTCTCACCATCTCGCGGAGTTCTATTTTATGGACCTCCAGGTACTGGTAAGACTTTACTGGCTAAAGCTGTAGCTAATGAGTGCTCTGCCAATTTCATATCTGTCAAAGGTCCTGAGTTATTAAGTATGTGGTTTGGAGAGTCTGAAAGCAACATCAGAGATATTTTCGACAAAGCTCGAGCTGCTGCTCCCTGTGTAGTCTTCTTGGATGAATTAGACTCCATTGCCAAGTCACGGGGTGGCTCCGTAGGTGATGCCGGGGGAGCATCTGATCGTGTCGTCAATCAACTCCTGACTGGTAGGATTTCCCTCGAGTTTTACTTTAAGTCTTAACGCTAATCGAGTATAGAGATGGATGGAATGACATCAAAGAAGAACGTTTTTGTCATTGGTGCTACCAATCGGCCTGAACAGTTAGATAATGCTCTCTGTAGACCAGGTCGGCTCGATACTCTAGTCTATGTTCCATTACCTAATGAAACATCTCGTGTTGGGATTCTCAAGGCTCAGCTCAGAAAAACTCCTGTTTCACCAGATGTTGATATTAGTTACATAGCTTCCAAGACTCATGGCTTCTCGGGCGCTGATTTAGGATTCATCACACAACGAGCAGTTAAGCTTGCAATTAAAGAATCGATCTCGATCGATATTCAACGCCGCAAAGATCACGAGGCAAATGGAGAAGATGTTGAGATGGACGATGATATTGAAGACCCCGTTCCAATGCTCACCAAAGCACACTTTGCTGAAGCCATGGCTTCTGCCAGACGTTCTGTATCTGACGTTGAGATCCGTCGTTATGAAGCCTTTGCACAGAGTATGAAAAGCTCTGGTCCGGGCGCTTTCTTTAAATTTCCTGAGGCAGGAGAGGCAGCCGCAGCAGAAGGAGGTGTTGGAGGATTTGGAGATGCTGGAAATGATGACAGCCTTTATGACTAGAATTATGACCTGATTTAATCCAAGGCTAAAATACTCTGATATTAAACTACCTGAGAGAGTCGATGTTGACTTAGTTCTATTTGGGGTTATGAATCCCGTTCTGTTAACTAGATATACGATTGCACGGATCGTATTTTTTCTCTCAACTCAGACTACACAATAATATTTATTATTCCTGTACTAAAAGCTTTGAAAGTGAAACATAAATTAGTAAAGCGGGGATGATAGTTAAATGTTATTTTGAACGCCGATGACACGAAAAACCCAACTTAAATATTATATTACCCACAAAATGAAATACCCTTAACCTTCTACGCATGGAGATAATCCTCCCATTCAATCATCAATCTCACATATAACCTCTAAACATTCTCTCGTAATCTTTAATCCTTGATCTACTACATTTGATGGCACAGCTAAGCTATGCTTACCATCTCTTGTGCCTGATTCTGGGACGGCCACCATTTTTTTATTGCCTGTATCGACCCCCTTATCCGCTGCGTTACGGCTATTTGAGGCTGTCTGCTTAGATAATGAACGCGCAGCTATAGTATCATTCTGTATATCTTTGAGGACCCGTTCGAGGAGCTCGTGAAATGTAGTACACTCTCCACTACGGAGGAGAGTGAGTGCGTGTGTTTGGATTAGGGTCGGCCAGTTTGTCGGAGAAGCATGAAGGGCATGGAGTAAAGTATCATGAATCCTGTCGGGTTGGGGGGTTAGTTGGTGGGGAGTGTGGAGTTCGTTTGTGTAGGGGCAAGGAGAGGTCTACTTTGCAATATGACCATCGGTCAAAAGTCTTGAGTTCACGTTTGATCTCAGCTCAGGATCCAAGGTGGAGAGTGTGTAGTTTGATACTGCTTTTGGTATGCGGACAGGAGACGTCGGTTCGGTAGAACTGCTAGTCATTTTGCATTTGTAAAGTGACAGATAAGGAGTCAGGATCGCTTCGGGTAGGGGATTGGTTCGTAGATTTCGCAAATATAATTGCCTAAGGCTATAAGTTGTCTGTCGCCTTGGCGCTCCGTCCCAATCAAGTTATTAAATCAAAGACCACCACCAATCAGTTTGTGCTACTCTACAACTCATGACGTTTCACATTTACGACGAAGGCCAACTTTGGTCCAAGAAATATTATGAATTCTATACAATCCAAGGAAGGTGACCTCTTATGTTTGCTCTATATGTACCTATGTACCTCTTACCTCTCCTCTGGGCATGGGTACTGTCTGGATTCTATAGATTTGGTTTGGTTTGCCTTTGATTTATATCAAACGTGCCGTGCGGCGGCTTTCTGAATTCCTGATTTTCAGTATGATAACTTATCGATACCTCGATTTCTTACTCATAAATTCCAAAGACAACTAAAGTACTTAATATCAATATCAGGAATCGTTACATACATAATTACTACAACTGTCAGCAGTGTGTCTTCTAGAAACACGGTTACAAAATATTCGAAACTTATGACGTTTGGATTGTGAATTTCATATCCGGCTTACGCGCAGCCTGCTCATCTTCGTCTCTTCCTCGCTCTAGACTGATTAATCTATATGTCTAGGGCGTAGGATTGTAACCTCAAGACTTTTTTGAGTTGGCGTCACCAAAGATCACTTATGCCTGGATTTCTAATTTTAAATAGACAAAATGAGAAAGATATTCACTACAATGCTAATGCTGCGGGCGGCGCACGCATTTTCCTTGTCCAGCTTTCAGCGATTAACGACGACTGCGATATCAACGAATTGTCAGAATGTTTATAACAGCGAGATTCCTTCGTGTCTGGAAGAAGATTTTACGAAAAAATGTTCCTCTTCTTGTATATCAGGCTTAAGTTTAGTTGCCGAAAAGATTTACAGCGCATGCAATTCTACATGTGCGAGTCCAACCTCTCTATTGGGTATGGTTCTTTCTGGCGAAATTTTAAAATCCCTCTGCCTTATACCTAGCTCAGAAACCACCTTAACCTTTTCGAAGTCCTCGCCAACTCCCGTTCGCAGTGGGTCGAAGAGCATTAATAGCTGTGTCACCCCAAAGACAATCACTAGATCATTAGAGCCAACAACACTTTATCTGACTATTGAGCCTCTTGAACCAACAGAAATCCCTACAACGTCAGAATTATCATTTATATTTCCATCGGTTGTCTCTCCAACGACTAGATCTTCATTGTTCACAGCAACAATATTATCTACGAGCACAATTATTTCCCCGGCTAGTACAAGGCAAACAACTACGGTACAACCATTAGTACCAAAGACAAGCTCTAGCTCAAGTTTAAGCACGAGCACGATTTCGAGCGCAGAGCCTACGGTTAAACCATTCACCGGTGGATCTGGAGGAGGGAGTCCATTCGACTTTCAAAGCAGAAGCAGTACAAGCCAGACTGGAAAATCCTCGCTATGTGCGATGGCGTTGGCACTATTCTTGACATGTCTCTTATATCGCTGAGGAAATTAAGCGGGGTATTTCATCAATGCGATAGATATTCGAAGGAAGGCTGAACTTCGCCGACAAAAGAGACGAGCGGCATCAAAGTTACGACAAGCTACATAATATCTCATATGAGGTTTATCGACAGGATATCAAATACATAATATCCAGAAACGATCATTCATCCCGCCGACTGCGCTGTATGTTGATATATTTACATTACCGCTTACGAAGAGGAACCTCTAAAAAAAGAGACGCGCGGGCTCTACACAAAGTCATACAGGCTCAAATTTAACCACACGCCAGCTCGAATAGTCATTTCTGACAAAGAGCATTCAAACGTTACTGATTAATACGCCCAATACAGAATTTTAAAACTACTGAGTAATAGATAATACAACATGATACCCCTTCAGATTTTAGATAAAATATGAATCTACAACAAAAAATATAATTCATTTGGTCTACACAGATCCCACCTAAAAATTTTCTTAAAACGCCCCTTGAATGCAAAGTCATAGTTGATTTTCCAGGAGTCTAAAGCAGGGATCTTCGCAGGGTTTATGTCGATCTGAGTTCGAAAACGTTTCAAAATGTTTAAAATTCATGTCAGATTCCCCAATCGTCGATCATGCGTCAAAACTCTTTAGTTCACTCAAACTAATCCAGGATTTGACCCGCAAACTTTAGTTTCGAGGCACTGAGGTTTATCGAATGGCGCTCTCTTACTTATCCCTAAAGTTGACCCTGACAGAGTGAGTTATGTAAATAATTAACCATCCGAGATATACTGGTATTTCCCGATCTACATGTAGTTGATTTTGGGCCAATGAAGCATGTGTAAGTAACTCAGACCTTAATAAATTACACAACGTACAACTCTGTTTGCCTCAATATTTCAAAATACTCGCTAGAAAAAAAAGATGCACTCTTTTTTTGTTTTTTTTTTCAAGTACATGTAATCCTACTGACTTGTATTCGTGTCGAACTTATTCTTCAGTCATGGAGGCGTGAGACAACGGAGCATACGAAAATGTTGCGACGCCTGGCAAAAATCCTCGAAGGTCTTAGTACATGACTCGATGTCTCGTGTGCTAATTTGTGACAAGTGGTCACAATATCCATGTGCTGTAGCACTCCTATCGAAGTTCTCCTACACAGCACCTGATTCCAATCATCAAGCAACTTCAGAAATCAACCTCAAGCTCACAAAGATGAAATAATTGTAACATATTTATCTATACCATTACCATGCCTAATTATATTGAGAATAACAGGTTTGACGGCTTGGGTCATACGTCATCATCTGACATGAATTATGCGAATCCTTCTGCTGTCTTTTCCAGTACTCATGTCGAGTTGGACTAGAGTAGATTGTACAGTGCCTGCCTCCATGGAAGACGTCTCAAAAGAGGAGGGCATTATCAGGCCAAGATCCTTCCACTAGTTCGAAGTTATTCCCACGTATGAGGTCGGAACAAACGGAGTTCCTTTGAATGGCCTCGTGACTTCTCCCCTCATCAATCGTATATTGAACTCTGATATCAATCATATGGTGAACCTCCATAACACTTCTTCGATGAATTGGCCGAGAACCACAACTTTCAAGGCTCTGAAGGAAACCAATTCAAATTCACAAATGTTTCGCTGGTAGCAGAGGTTTACCCAAGACGCTTGATCAGACTCACGAGTCTCGTGTCTTTTCTGCGAACCATAACATGATTCACAAAGTCCGAGTCCTTACGCTGGGTCCACATGGTTTGATAATGGCGTTGATGGTTTAGACGAGAATGAGGATGAGCGTCATTATGGGACTAACGTGATGCCATGTATGAGAATAATGATGAGAATGAAAGTGAAGATATGGTGATGAGTAATTGACGTTTCTACCTTTAGTCCATCTAATATTAGTAAAGATCCGTAGAGTATTGTACTGAATAGATGAATAAATCATTTATCTGAGTATTTTGGTTGATGGGGTTGAATTGAACGTGAATAAATTTCAATTTGATTTCTCTTAGATTTGAGGTGAGCGAGGCGATTTTTTGTCTGCAGAATCTTCGACAGAAGTTATCGAGCGCATGGATCACCCTTCCTCACGCCGTCAAGAGCATTCTGCCGTAGCTTTACCATGTCTTTCGACGCATCTAGAGACTATCCGTGTCAGGTTGAGCGAAGACGGAATCTCCTACCCGCCAAAAATCCCGGCGCTCGACACTCGATCCAAAGCTCTCCGCTCTCCATATGAAATCAGAAGTACAATCTCGCGCCTGTGATTTACGCCACGCACAGCCAGCGCGTGCGAGTGGCGACGGGCACGCAGGCAGGCGGAGACACGTTTGGACACCATCTGTTGAGTTCGCATCTTGTCCGGGGACGACAGAGAGAGATGCATGGGCTTTCCTGTACATAGGTCCGTCAGCGTCGCAACCCCTCTTGTCGCGGCGCGTGCGGCATACTTCCGCAGCTGCTGGTGTGGCTTTCACCATGCCCCCCCCCCCGGAATTGCCGGAAATCGTCCACACTCGGTCAAGGGTACGCGATGTCATTGTTTTTCTGCAGGAGATAATTCGGGAATATGAGTGCCTTGGATTGCTTCAATTCAACCACGGAAAAAAGGGGAGGGCTTGATTCGATGGTAAATAATAGAAGAAAAGAGCTCGTAGGGGGCTTCATCGCTGAATTATAGAGGTCATTAGCCAGAAGGTAATGCATAATATTGCAGTAGACTTTGTGGATTGTTCTGAATGCTCTTTCGCAATCACTTAGCAAGTTTATACATGGGTAAACCATATAAAGCTGCTCCATATTTTCCAGGCGAGAGATAGACTTAATGTTGACTTTTCCAATCAGTAGGTAGGTCTTCGGTATGATGAGAAATTTCTGCGCGGTAATTCCAAGATGATCTGGGAGTAATCTTGAATGTCCATAGAGAAGTTCGTTAATCCAGAGCCGGCATAGAAGCCATGAAGTCTGTTCAGCGCAGTGTCCTCAACTTTAGTACAAACGAATTTTAGAGTGACGCTAGACGGGGCACTAATGAATGCTATGTTCATATTTCAAAATAAAGTTTGCTATATTACATCGTAGAGGTTGAGTAGATGGAGTCTTTGCACGTCATCTGCGATGACCCAGGTCTTTTTTGTGGAAGGTGGATTGTAAATTCATCTTAACTGGAATAACGTTTTCTTTTCATAAGCCTTTAACCTCGTCCGTAAATCCTACGCCCCAAACGCGCCAAACAAAGATACTTCTATTCCCGTGACACATCACGCCCAAAGGTCTTGGACTTTAACCAATCAAGGACAACAAGAATACGATTCCGTGCTAGAAGGGTTAGTTTATAAATTCAGACGACGCAGTAAACTTACTACTAAAGCACATGCTTAGATATGCACTTCTCCAGAACAAGTATGTTAAGCTACCACCAGATGCAAAGCTTCCATTCGCCCAGCTCAAATCTGCCACGGCCCGTTCACGACCAATGTATGCCAAGCTACCTTGATGGGTGTAGTTGAATGGTTTCATATCTTTAACTCGTTTCAAGCGTTTTTCAAGTATTTTGATTTGCTCGGCCACTTCTGCCGTGTTTCCTGGTTTTAAATTGAGCGATAAAGAAAGTTCGCTTATTTGTGTTTCGATGGCTTCAGACTTCGCCATAGTATTGAATAAACGGGCTAGAAATGTGCCTTCTTGACCAGCAACTTGAGCAGTCGGTGCATAGCCGGCGACGGCGCAGTCACCTATAGCCCATATATCCTTCGTACCTTGAACCACCAAGTATTCATTAACTGCAAGCCCACGTCGTGAGTCTTGTTGGGCTGGAATTTTCGACATGAGATCCCGGACAACTGGGCGAACCGCGTTACCAGTCGCCCAAACCAGAAGACCATAAGGCAGAACTTCAAGGGTTCTTTTCCCATCAGGTCCTGTTGCTTCTGCCTCTACAGTTTTTTCAGTTATTCTTTTCACCATGGTCTTAGTCTTAATAGTTATTTTTTCCTCTTTAAAAGTTGACTCAGTGTAATCAATTAATTGTTTGGAGAACATCGGAAGAACATTGGGAAGAGCTTCGATTAACGTTACTTTAAATTTGCCAGCAATTTCCGGAACCCATTTTTGAATGTCTTGGTCTATAAAATCTTGAAGTTCTCCAGCGAACTCGACACCTGTAGGCCCGCCACCGACGACAACCATGTGTAGAAGTCGATCAATTTCTTCGGGGGACTGATCTTTGAAAGTCGCACTTTCTACACAGTCCATAATCTTTTTTCGAATTTGCTGGGCATCACCAATCTCTTTTAAGAAACAAGAATACTCGCGAACTCCAGGAATTCCAAAAGTGGCGTTCTCAGCGCCCACACTAACAACTAACATGTCATAAGGAACTTCAGTCTGATGTATCGCACCCTTGATGTCGGAATTATCGTTTACCAAAACCACTTTTCGATCAGGGTCGATTTGAGAGGCTTCTGCTTCATAGAACTTCACTGCAGCCTTTTTGTGTCTAATTATACTTCGGATCGGTTCCATGATAGACCGGTGCTCAACAGTTCCGGTGGTGCAAGATGGCAATAGAGGAGTGAATAAGAAATAGTTTCTAGGCGATATAACGACCACATTGTAGTTCTCTGTGTCGAGCTTTTTGAGGAGTGATACAGCTCCCCATCCCGTACCTGGGGACCATATAAGTTACTTTATCTTGACTAGGCTTTGCAATAAAATAATTTACCTAGTATTACAAGCGTTTTTTTGCTTGGATCCGGCACGTACTGTTCACCGGGGTTTCGTAGATCATAGACACTATATCCGAGGTAGATAATTCCTCCAATTGCAGAGAGATACGACAGCCTCCACAGAGACTTAAGAGGCTTAAATCTTCTCGATTTCTTGACAGGAGAAGCTTCGACAGCGTATGTACGACGAGTTTTTGAAGATGGAATCTGATTTCGGTCCGGTATCGACGAGGCAATCGGTCGCAACCGTGTCAATGCTGATCCTCGAGGTGCTAAGTGAGCGCTACGAGTGGTCGTACTGAATATATTCAAGGGCGCGGAGGATAGCCTCGATATTGATCGTGTGGTCGAAACCATGGCTTAGAAAAAAGTAGCTAGGTCGAAAATTGTCATGCTACAGACTAAATGTGGCAGCTATTATCCCGATATAAACCCTTCAATAAAGAGAGAAGCTCGGGCCACATATAACTCACCTTCAAGGATTACGGGTAAGCTTCATTTGTTTCACGCCGAGAGGTGCACGATTTTTACTTGAGTCAGCTGGAAGAGCTTGAGTCCACCAAATTTCCGATGATACACGTAATTACAGTAAACAGTGTTTGAGAAGAGAAAAAGCGGACATTAACGATGGAAGGGGCTTCGGGTGTCGATGATACAAATTTGGGAAATTTTGACTCAGAAAACACTTGCGCGATCAAAAATTCTTAAATATGACTACCATATTTGGTAAATCTTACAACAACTTACCAATAACCATTTAAAAATTGATAATTATAAATTCAAATGAATTCCAGGTCTTTTTTTTTTTGAGCAGTAGAATATAATTCTCCACGACATAATGGCTAATTGAACGGCTTGCCGGGGTCTTTACAGTTGGTAACTATTGCGACTTTTTGATGGCGCCATTCCATCACGAAGCAGAACCTAAATTGATACCCAAATTAGCCAGGAAACTGAGTTCTATTGCCTGTTTAAGAATTTTAATATGGTTGTCACATTGAGACTTTTTGATCGCTAGTATGTATGACCTATTCAACGTCATTGTTATTACTAGACCTGAGGCTATTAAAAAAAATGCCTGTCTCTAGCTCTGTATGGGGTCAGATTGTGGTCAGATGGTGTAGTGGTGCTTCGTCCAGATCGCTTGACAACTCACATTCAGATCGTTAAAGAAGTTCACTTATCCAATACCACGCAGTTGTGAGTCTGTTTTTGCTAGGCACGGCAACGGATATTTAGGAAATCAAAAATATGTCACCGAATCCATCGATTTATTCTCGCTTTTTCCTTTCGGTAGTTGCGAGATAGATAGGCGTCCAACGAGAGATATCTAATCCGTGAGTGGTCCAAGTATTGAACTGTTGTACATGGTCACAGCAGCCAAACAAACGTCGATTTTATGTAAGAGAATATAAAAATAATTTTTATCTTACATTCGGGACCGCGAGGAATTGTTGGTGTCGAGAATATGATAATTTGGAGACTTAAAGAGCGGCCGAAGCAATGATGAACATATCTCTACATACTTATCATGTATCGAGTCTATGTGTGATATTTGGGACAGATACATGTATTCTCTCAAGTCGGACTTACCACTTTCAACTTTTGCTTACCCTCCATAGTGACTGCTTATTTGAATACAAGATTATCAATACAGATCCTTCAACTATCGAGGTATAGACTTGTATTATACAAATTACAGCTCAGTGGTCGAGAACCTAAACGAAATGAAAAAAATAGGGAGTCCAAAGTACTAAGTGTTACCAAATATTTTTTCTCGCCCTACCCTTTAATGGATTTTACATGCAAGTTATTAAGTTGACAGCGATTGAAATCTGGGTATGAATATGAGTATTTGTATTGTAGTAAAGAGGCTCCAAATGCTTGATGATTATTTAATGAAACCATAGGAATTATTCTACCACCTTGATTACACAGATGGAAAGAGTCTAATAGGGTGATACTTGAGCGAAAAGACTGACCTCGTTAAGATCCAGATTATCCGATGAAGTATTTCCCTTTGAATCTAGAATGAAAGACTTGGTAGGATTTGACGTCGAGAATTCTTTACTGTAACTGAAGCTTATTTGAAGTCTTTCTATTATCAGCAAGTCTACTCAAGCAATGCATAATTTTTATCCACTGAGATTTTTATATGGCATAAAATTACAATGTTGATGGCTAAATCTCGTGGTAGAGAAATATTAGTTCGTCTTACAAAGCGACACAGAGTTTTCATATTTAATCATAACTAAATGATGTACCTTGTAGTGCTTAAAATCTGCATTCCAGAGAGCGAGATTTTCGCAGAGGACTGATATTTCCCACTCACACGTTACGCTCTGTATTCCGTCGTCCGTCTTGCTTCGCTTAATATAAATATGGGTTAGACATTGTGTGTACGACACATCATGATAAGAACAAGTCTTTCATATTCGCATCCTATGCACTGCTACACCAATTTTCGCTATGATTCATGATGGGAGAGGGTTTTCTGGTCTTTGAAAGTATGATATGCTGCTTGGAATGAGCTTTTTCAGAACTTCAATTTGTTTCATCACCATATCTAACTGTAATTTTTCTGTGCCGCTGGTATCTTTCCGACGCTGTCCAGTTCCATAAATGACAGTGAAGTCTGGAACAATCTCGCCTTTTAATACTTCACAGAATGGACCAACTTTGCAATGCTGTAAAGAGTTAGTGAGTAGAAGTTCCTAATTAGTGATCTGGCGTACTTTTCCCAGTATTGCACCAACCCCAATCTTAGAATTGGCCTCAATTATACATCCATCACCTATTTCACTTGCTTCAACAATAGCGCCAGGCTCGACTACAACACCATTTCGAATCACAACACCACATGATTCATTAACTTCATTACTCAGAACGCCAATATGGCATCTTTCTGAGATGATGCAATTATCCCCAATAGATATAGGCACTTGTAGAGAGTTGAGTTTGCTCCTTGGATGAATAACAACATTAGAGCCAAGAGTAATGAGTTTTGTACCTGTCAACGAGGCTTGTTCTGATATGATCAATTGAGATCCGAAAGATGTCGGCGGTTTAGACACTGCGGGCACTGTTGATGCACGCTTGCTTGACATCTTAAAAGTTACGATTAATAACTTGAGAGTTTGACATGTACCATAGTCGCTGCTGCGATTCTTTTGATGCACACTCTCATATTTACTATTTAAGCACCCTCATGTGACTTGTGCTATCATGACGTACTACCCCGCTGCTCCGCGCAACCTAAGCGATTTCACTCAGCATTTCCATTCAGAACCCGTCAACAAGTTTATCACGACACTTTCGCTCAAGTAAAAATTGAAAGCAGAGGAATAGACTTTCTCATGAGTGTTGATTTTGTTCACCAAGTAAATAGTTAAGGGTTGGATATTGAATGGTGATGATTAGTTTACAGCCTGTCACGGATTGCGGCATAAAGGCTTAAAGCAGCTGTGTGTATCTCACGAGTGGCAAAGAAACTCACTGCATTAGAGCTACAAATATTGTACTATATTTCGATCCCTGAGAGATAAGGAACCCTCATATTTTAGACCTACAAACTCAGCTAGGCTTTGCCCATGATGAACGTGACGATGCATGCCACGAGTTAGGGTGACCAAGACGGCGTTTCTACCTATACGTGATGTCCCCAACGAATTATCTTCAGAGTAGACAGAAACACACATCATTTAGTCAAGGAAGAAACGTCACCCACATGAGTTTCCGGAGCGTAGCCAGCTCCCGTTATGGCAGTGATGAATTAAACTGAGTTGGCTCCTTTTGCTACGATGAATTCTCACCGTCTACAGATATTCTGACATTATACTGTCTCCCGAGGGAAGAGCACTGTTACCTGAGCGCTGGCGGTGTCGGTGTCGGTGTAAGGAGGATATTTGGACTATGCGATATTAGGGAGATACAGATGGGCCTGGCTAGGGTTGCAGGCTTTTTGATTTTTTTTCCCGCGTATACAATTTCTATAGATGCTCTTTTTATTCTTTTTTTGAGTAGAAGGATCCGTAGAGAAGGTGGTTGAATTCTACGGATAATTACTGAGTCAAATGGCTACTCGTCATGGGTCAATGTATCAGTCACCTTAGGTTCGTGGCAAAAGAGGATAGGAGCACTGTAAAAGGTGTGGCCTGAATCTTGGGCTAACAAACAAACAAAACAAACAATCCACGACGAGAAGAGTGCCCTAGATGCCCATTTTTTCCTTCTTTCGCCTTCGCTGTCACTGATACACTTATATCTTCCCGTTTGTAATTAACTGCAAGCCTTTTTGAGATGGGCGCGGTGATGTAAAAGCGTCAACCGACGTCATCTGCCTCTAGTAAGAAAAAGACGCAAACATGTCAAAAATAATCTGGTCGAGCAAAAGGTAATAAACGAGAATGCGTGAGAGGCCTGTCTCCATGGGCAGTTCTCAAAATTCCCTGAAGCTGAGATGGTTGATGTTGATATGACCAGTTTGACCTGTCCAGGGATCGCCGTACAAGCCTAACAGGCCTCAAGCTCAAAGAAAGGAAAGGAAGTCGCTCGAGAAGAGCCATCTGGACATGCAGACACGTCTGCCACGGAAATCGCTGTATCCAATTTCGGAAGTACAGTTGCCACGAGTATTTCTAGGTTCCCATCAGAGTTGCTAGCCCACATGGAAGCTGAAAAGCAGCTGGCAACTAGAAATAATTCACAACTATTAATTTGCACCACCTCGATAAACGGAATGGAAGCAACACTTTCGCCTCTTTCGACAGGTGAAAGTCAAGATTTTGTAGACTCTCTCAAAGCCTATCTACGAGCCGCGATTGTAAAGTTCTTAAGAACCGCCCTGGAGTAGATCACACCAGTCTCTTCTGCTCTCCCTACTCTTCCCATTCGACCCCCAGTCCCTCTCCCTCGAACAGTGGGCTCAAGTTCCCGAGGCACTTAAGGCTTAGACTCCTAAAAGCACCTAGGCTAAGGTAGCCCGAAAAGGTAAGCAAAGTAACCCGGGCCCTACAAGACAAAAAGCTGCTACTTCGACATCGAAACCGAAGGAGAAAAACAATACTTCTGCATTGGACAGACGCCTCTTTGTTCACTTAGAAGAGAAGTCCAACTGGAGGTCACTTTCGCTCTACGGCGCACAGAGAGTAGTGACCAACTGCCTGGACTGCTCGAAGGACGACATTAGGTTGATCCAACGAGTCAAAACCGGATTTGTGACCACTGCAAAAGACGACGGCACCCACCTGAAGCTACTAGAAAAAGCCGATGGGGGTATTGAAAATTTCAAATAGGGGTAAGCATCCAACCTTGTAGATCTTCGGATTGCCATTGTACCTATGGCAATCAAACAAACTGATGGAACAGTCCCTGTGACAGCCTAAATGGTCGCAGAAGAAATTTTTCGAGTCACTGGCAAAGTCCCTACTCAGGTGCGACTTCACGGTGCCACAAAATCTGGCGCGAAATTTCAAAATTGGCAGGCTCTCTTCTTTCAAGAATCTACTTCTCGGCCGGTATTTCGACTTTTCTTCGAATCTGGAATGGCTTCCACGTTCCTACCTCGCCGCCCAACTGAGCAGTGTAAACGCTGTCTCGGCCTCCAAGCCACACGTGGTTGCTCCCGCGCCCCGGCTTGCTGGAACTGGGGACCGACAATGCACTCTGCTACGGAGTGCAAGGCACCTCTCAGATGTCGAAACTGTGGGGGGGCTCACCGATCGGATAGCCGGAACTGTCTGGCTCGACCTACGAGGATTGACCAGTGACGAAGAAACAGCTCGCAATAATCCGCCGAAACGGACAGCGGAAATATGCAGCAGTAGCCAGAGCAAAAACTGTTCTCCGAAAATCAGGAGAAGCGACAATTGTGGCCACTTCGATGGATGTTCAAGTGGAGGAAGGTCTTTAAACTCCGAAGAAGAAATATAAGGGGTAGCGACTCTCGACGAGGTCTCTCATGACTTCACGAACAATTAGTAGGAAACCAGCTGGCCGAAAGGGTTTTATCTTCGCGCTCATCTGTTGCTCTCAGCGGAGATAGAGTGAAACTTGTCACTTGGGAGAGTGAGAAGTTCGTAATCTGCACCAGAATTGAGTATCTTCTATGTTTGGAATTGGCGTTTAGGATATATCGCTGCTTCAATTTTTTGATTTTCAACTAGTTGGGCAGGTCTTAGACTTGATCCTAGCTAGCTCCACCGATCCTAGATCTAGTAATAATTAAAAAAAAAAAACGACTTACATCATCGCAACGCAGACGAAAATATCTTTAACCAGAAGACTGTATTCGCATAAAGACATTGCGAAAATACACTAACAAAACCATTCAAACAAATTGCTGATGATCACCTGGATTCTCCTGGTACCAAACTAAACACGCTTGTGCCCGACTGAGTGAGCGCCCAAATATTCGGACAGGGCGCCCGCCCGTGCTTTCTAGTCAGCAGATAGACCAGTTGCTGAACTTTGATAGGTCTTCAGATGAGGCTCGACGGATGAGTTATCTAGATCTCTCTCTAGATCCATTTAGTCACTAGAACGTTGGTGAGAAATTGTGACGGCTGGTAAGCCGGTGTAGTTCCTGT
>JAATOF010001840.1:0-15788 GCA_013170925.1 Podosphaera leucotricha | reverse complement strand
ACCGCGTGAAGGTGAAGAGTTCGTCTTGGCCAGCCGCCTAGGTTCATGAGTTGACGTAGACTTTAAATTTAAATCAACATAAGTCGGTGCATGAAAATTCTCTGTGACTGTAGCTTATCCTGAGAATAGTTAATACTAATTAATCTAGAAAAAAACAACTATCGCCACATGAGAGTTTCTGGAATTATGCATGGATGAAACTTGAGTAGTAGGTGAATTCTCCTTGGAAAAATAAATGATCACTCGCTATTAACCTGCGACTATTTCGTGAAAGGGAGACTAAATAAATTAGGAGATAGGCTGTCGTAGTGATAATGATCAACTAAGTTTCTTTGGAGTACGATACAGCTCATAATGATAGAAGTAGGAGCCTACAATTAGATTTCTACATCTGTAATGAGACTGGACTTTCGCTTAGTGACGAATAACATACTAACTGCAACTCTGTGGTGCCGCAGGTTGTTATGATTACCTTTTGAAATGATAAACATGGGATAAAGATAGTTAAAACACAATAAATTGTTTGTGAAGAATTCACCAGGGATTTTACTGAACTTTCGATTGGACTATTTCTATTGTTTTCGTTAGCGCATACATAAAAAATCTTATAGATATTAGTTTACTCTCAACATCCGCAACACTTTGTTGTAGGATCTGGTTAAGGACTTTGGGATTTTCAAGTTCCTTTTTGATCTTCGACATGACAGTATTGGAAAGCTCTTTCTGCTCACGAATCTTTACCTGTCCCTCATATCTAACCCATGAGTCCAGAACTTTTTTTGCTTCATCAGCTAATGCGGTTCGTTGCTCCAACTCATAGGCTTGCGACTCGAGTAGTGCAGTTTCCTAAATAGCCTGAGTGAACTCTTTCCTCCATTTTTTGAATTGAGTACTCTACCTTTGAGACTTCAAAAAGGGTCTTAGTGATATCTACAACGCCCCCTAATTGTTTAACGTTTTCGATTCTGCTTTTAACAGCTTCTGTGTGTTCGGCTCGGGATGCATTGAGAATATTCTTGATTTTGTTGATCTGTCCTTCCGCCCACTCTTTGTACATTGGGCCTCCAAACTTAAACACAGCAGTCCATACACTTAGTAAGCAGAAGGCAACCACAGTTTCTTCGTTGAAAACATAATATTCATTGCTTAGGGCGAAAATGGCGACTCCAGCCGTAGAGGATAAGATTGCAGTCTTGGAGATCAAGGAATTTCCAGGCAAAGAGTCAAGGATTGACTGGGCCTTTTTCTTGGGATCCTCTGGACAAACACTAGAGGACGGTCGATGACTTTGAAGGGTTGCTGTGATCGCAGGCAAGGCTCGCGCGGAAATCGCAGGTCTGAGGCGGGCTGCGCCTAGAAGTTAGTTAGCCATACGAGTGCCAAAAAAAACTGTACTTTCTTCTAAGAATAGTGCCACTTACTCAAAGCGCATTTTGCTAAACGGGATGCCATTGAGAAGGAGAATAATATAGTTGCTACAGAAGGAATCAAGTGAGGTTGTAAATTAGATCTGAATTCAGGCGGAAAAAAGTTATTCCATATTTGCTCACACTTTACACATAAAATAGTCAGTTTAATACGAACCGTAGTATAATTTAGAATGACGGCTACTGCCTCTAAAGAATACTCCACGAAGAGGAAACGAAAAGGTTCAATCACAATAAAAAAGTCCAAACGTGCTCGCTCAGAAAGCTGCGAAAGCTTCGAACAAGATGACCAAGCTCAAATATTGTTACTGGAGAACGAGATTTTCAAATCAAAAAAAAACTACAACAATATCACACATTTAATCCAGCTTTTCGAATCAAATAATAGTGACGAAAAGACCCTCACGGTTTCTGGGATTTCATTATGCCGAGTTTTCACGAGGCTCATGGTTTCGGGAGATATGTCAAAAAATCACTCTGCCACCGAGAAAGAAATAGTCGTAACTAAATGGTTGAGAGAAAGATACTCAAAGTATAAAGAGATTCTGGTTAATTTGCTTCTGAACGAAAGTCTATCAATAACGATTATGACCCTTTGCATGAAACTGTTAAAAATGGAGGGACAGTATCTTCAAGCTGGGACGGATTATTCGTTTCCAACGTCATTCTTAATATCTATCGTGCGAGTGTTACTTAATTCAAGATGTGATACGATGGTTAGAAAAAACTTCGGACAAAAGTTCATGGAAGAATATGATGATATTCGATTTTACGCCTTCGAGGCTATAAGGTATGCTCCTTTACAATATAAGTTGTTCTCTCCTTACATCAGACAGTAAAATTCTTGGCGCCAAACAAGAGCACGAGTATAACGACGTCATATTCAACAATACTCTGGAACTTTTGGCTTCAATTGAGTCTATACCTGAGTCACAAGAAGAGTTAGAAGATTTTTACTTGGTCGAGCCTCCGAAGAAAAACCATGCACTATACTCCCTCACTCAGCACAAAAAGCGTGCCCAGGCTGCTTGGCTTGCCTTGATACAATTTGAAATGAATAAAAATCAAAGAAAATCAATTCTGAAAGTGTTGGTAAAATCAATTGTACCTTGGTTCATAAAACCAGAGCTTCTCATGGACTTCTTGGTCGACTCCTATGACTTGGGAGGCTCAACTTCACTCCTAGCACTGTCCGGCGTATTTTATCTGATTCAGGAAAAAAACTTGGACTATCCCTCTTTTTACAAAAAGCTTTACTCACTTCTTGACACATTCCTATTACACTCTAAGCATAGATCTATGTTTTTCAGACTATTAGACACTTTCTTGGGCTCGACACATTTGCCAGCTGTTTTGGTAGCTAGCTTTATTAAAAGGCTCTCCAGACTATCTTTGAGCGCTCCACCATCTGGGATCGTTGCTGTTGTGCCTTGGATTTATAACCTTTTAAGAAAGCACCCAACATGTACCTTTATGATACACCGAGTAACCAAGGACCCAGTATTGGTAAGCATTCTAAAGAAAAATGGGATGGACGACCCTTTCATCATGGATGAGAAAGATCCTATGGTGACAAATGCTATTGATAGCAGTCTGTGGGAAATTGTGATGCATCAGTCTCATTATCATCCTAATGTAGCAACACTAGCAAAGATTATTTCGGAACAGTTCACCAAAAGTTCTTACAATATCGAAGACTTTTTAGACCACTCGTATGGAAGCGTAAGTTATAAACCTCCAAAAATTCACAGATTTTTCTAAGAAAAAATTCAGATGTTGGAAGCAGAAATTTCTAAGGACATAAAGAAGATACCTACGGTTGAGTTCGAAATTCCAAAGAAGATATTCACCGAACACGAGGCCGGATCGAATATAGAGAATGGCTTACTAGTTAAACTTTGGAGGTTCAGCTAATCATAATTGTAGGGTTAGCCTTACAGTGCCAAAAGCAAAGTGGTTAGTCAACAAGTAGTAATAGAAAATTTGGACCCAAGTAGCCAAACCATCAAAATTGATCGATTGAACTAACTCGTTTTTCAAAAACAAAATGAAACTCTGTAGCCTAGGTTTATGTTTCAATACGTCGCTGGACTGCAACTCTCGGCAAAGGCATATCTGATAAGGGGCCGTTCTTCACCTTTGCTTTTGCCTTAGAGAGCGAGTTTGATTATTTCTCAAAGGGGTACGAAATTCGAGTCCACATAGATGAAGATCAGAAAAGTCTGCGTAAGGAAAAGAAATATGCATATCAAAGAGAAATTGAGAAGATATTGTCTGAGAAGAAAGGTCAATGTAGGCTGATCCTGTAAATTCGTTACTTTTATAGTACAACGAGTGATTCAATAGTCAGTGATGATAAATAACCCTGATGTTGAGAACATGCGTACTAATCCATATTCGGGCTAGCTTGTAAAACCCTCGCTTAGGGCTGTTGTGGCAACTACATGTAGATTCTTGTAGAGTAATTATTAACTGTGATATATATATAATTTTACTACTGCGCTAATACCTGACATAATTTGAGTTGTGTCATTTTTATGCTGAAAAACCTGTCATGATATCTCCAGAAACTAGCTCACTGTGAACGTGTTTGAATGTTAGGAGTGGTCGAAGTCATTCGTGGGAGCTCAGCGTCCCAATTTAGAAGCACAGCAGATTGACCAGTTTCAGGTTATGATGCATTAAAGGGTCTGGAAACGAACAAATTTACAAATTATTAAAAACAATATCCTAGCCATCTAGATTAAATATTATACAACTACAGAGATCTTAGAATAATGACAAATTTTCAGCTCGTGTGTTAAAGATTCGAGGAGACGACCCGTCTCACGACACTTTCGCTTCAAGAATCTTTTTTGGTGAGAAGCATTTGGAGACGGAGAATTACTAACGAGCTGCAATACTTGATATGCGTTCTAGGAGCTGCGAAGTGGGTCATGCCGTCGTGTAAAATTAGCTCCAAGAGCCGGCATTGATGATGGATGCCACGGAACTTGTGAGTGCAGGGGTTGAGCTAGGTAGGGTGTCCACGGACGTCAATCATGGCGGCTTTCCAGCCCGAACCACGCACTCAAGCATGGAAACCCTCTGGAAAGCATCTCGGTGAGGGTTATTTGCTTGTGGTCGCATCGTGTGGTGTGCCAGTTGGGCACTCTGCGTGCGATAGATACCCCGACTGATTGATGCGGAGAAAATATCAAGTCCCAATATAAATCGAGTAGACTGGCCAAAATAATACCTGAGAATTATTCTGTCCATGTAACTATTGAAATTCCGTCCGGGTACGACTGCCATGTACATGCAGAATCAAAAAGACAATGGCTACTACCTGTTTCGGGTCGTGTTTCTGGAATAAAGATATGCTCCGAAAACATCTCTTTGACCTTCACTTAAAGTACCATGTTCCTGGCTATTGATTCAGTCATAGAGTTCAAATGTACAGATTTTACTGGTATTATACTAGCTTCTAAACCTACTTCAGGTAATGTAGCAAAATTTTCTATGTCTTAAACATTTCGAACTTGCATGATACAAATCGCTTCAGAGCAGTACTATGCAGCAAATAGAATAGAGGAACGGAGTCCATTAAAACAGTCGCTACTCGAGCAAAGGATAATTCCCACAAAGTTGTTCTACAGCTTTCCGCTTACGTGCAGTCGAAGTCGTAATTTGGCCTACTTTCCCAAAGACACATTCTTTCCCTTCCTTCATGTGACAAACATACGAAGGTGACATCCCGTATTCGCGAGCTACCTTTTTAAAGGTTATGCGACTATATTGATCTTCTGAACTGCGAAAGAGCTCTACTTGTTCTTTTAAAGTGAAAGATATGCGCATCGGGTATAATGTTCGGTTTATTGTGCTGAATGAATTTTTCAGTTGGGTGAAATGAGCTACTTTGAGTGATTATTGAAGACATACTGTAAGGAATTCAAGTGAATCCCGTAAATATACGTAGTCCATGAGGCAGTCTAAAAAAGCAAGGGTAAAAGCGTTTCTAATAAGTTGAAGCGGATCCAGGTTGTGGCTGGTTAAATAGACAGAGATCGGATTTGAAAAGTTTAGCAGCAGGTTAAAAGAATAGTCAGGGCAAACGCACAAGTTGTGATAAACATGACCAGAATGACAAGCCACCACATTATCCTTCGTTGAATTAAGTCTTGGTGCTCATCAACCCCAGAGTTAATTACTCTCGCACCAATCCAGCTTCTTTTCTCCTCGATCTCACTGCCCTTCCCTCTTCAACTGTCTTCTTCCTTCACACGTGAGCCTTTCCAGTGAGAAATTCTTCCCAGATATCTAACAATCCCTTCAACTTGGTGCACCAGGCCATAAGTCCTCCGTCGGGTATCTATAACGACAAGGGCGTATAGTTGAAGCTTTTGAGCGTGGATACCCTCGACGAGTGAGTCGCTGTGATCAAACGGGGGATTTAATCATGAGAAAGAGTGAGGGAATCGTAAATCGGTCAGAGAATTGCGTTGGTTGTCAAACGGAGGATTTTAGCCAGGTGGCAGGCAGTATGATCTAGACTGAGGGTGATATTTGAGTGCGACTGCAACATGCTTCTCTTCTTTGCTATCCCACATACGCGAGCATACTGAGCGTTCACAGCCGGCAGCGCGTAAAGGTGAAGAATTTGACTTGGCCCGCCTGTACGTCTGTCGAGGGGGCACGAGGAAGTTATGAGTCACCTGATCTTGACAAAGGATGACAGTTCTGATTCTGAATTCATTCATGTAGTCTCAGCCAATCGACGCGCCATCGCTCCAAAGGAGCGGGGTAGCTGTCGTGAAGAAGCTTTCCTGCCACCGAAGCGGCACGCATATGATGCCGGAATGGCACGACATAGGGCGCGAGGCTCACCCGACACGTGCACGTAAGCGAGACATTTACGTAGTACGCGACGCATGATGTACGCTGCACTATCATCGACTCCCCGCACCCAACGGGACGGCCCAGGTGGGGTGTCGGCGATAAGCGTGGATCTTACGCACGTTTTTTATCTACCCATTACCCATGTACATGGAGATGTAGGTACGAACGTGTACCTGTGCGTGTACATGTCCATCGTGAGTCGGTTCAGGTACTTATACGCTGCCATCCATCTACCGTAGGGGTGGGTGTTGATACAGGAGTCCTGTACAATGCGTTAATGTACGAATGTTACGCTCGCATGAGAGCTTCCTCCCCCATCTTGCCCGCTTAAGTAACAGATTGGGGTGGGAAACTTTTGTACACTGCTTACTGGCTTGCCTCAGGTTATAGCATTTATCCTGGCTGGCAGCAAATCGCTAATGCAGTGATAACTGGGGCGACTAGCGGCCACTAGAAATCGATATTTTTAAGGTTTGTCGTACTTTTATGCAATGATTAAATCTGTCAAAAATCACCCACAATAGGAGTAAGCTTTGTATCTTACGCCATGATAACCTGAAGCTACAGCTAATATGTCTTAATTCAGTTCGGTTGTGAGATAACTTGTGTCATTACGTAGTTGCGCTGTAAAGAATACACAAAATTATTGCATTGGGTGGGGTATTTTGGCATAATTTTATAAAGCTAAGCCTAATTTAGAAAGAATAATCTACGGTTGCATCAGAATCTTCATGATCTTACTCAAGGTTTATGTCAATTCAACGAATAGATTGATAATTTATTTAAAGCCAGTATTCTCTACGTATTATTAACCTATCATTCATTACCTTTGAGGGTTGAAGCTAAGTGAGGAATCGAGTCCATCACTATTTCTCAGCATTCATTATTATCTGACATTGTCAAGCTTGATGCTCCGTCATGAGTCTCATACTTGCTTGCCTTGTGCATAAAAAGATTCTAAATTGTTCGCTCTTCTCATGGCCCGAGTCAGGTTACTCAAGTGCGTGCCACGCATAAGGTCTGAGACCGAATTCCGGTCATCCATCTAGGTATTCTCTACGAAGGTCTTTTGGTCGAAAGGATGATATTTCAAGCCGTATCTTAGTCTCTAAATCTGGCCGTTCCTTTGCCGTATTTCCTTCATCTTTTTCCCCGTCATCATAAAAAGATATAACCGTAGGGTTTGAAGGGTGACGAATAATCCAGTTCAGAACTGATGTTCTTCTCTAGAGTAAGGCGGTGACAGCTGATCATAGTCGGTCTAGCTAGAGGTAATTCTAAAGCTTTTAATGATATGTACGTAGAGACGGCTATTCTAAACTGAATAAATGATTTATCGTGATTAGCAGGTTTTTCCTCAAGTCTGAAGTTCATTTAAGATGTTAATCTAAATATTTAGAGCACAACGTCTATGGCAAGTTCATTGAGAATAACTGACCAGACATAAAGTATTATCCCTGTAGGAGAACTCAGTCTAGATTTAAAGTAATTAGTGAGCCTGGGAATGTTTATATGTCTTGCAGTAAATGAAGTATGACTCTCAATCTTGATGTCAGTAACGAGAATTTATTGGAATATGGTGAAAGTGTTGGAAAATAATTTATTATCGAGGACTATTCCATTTATTGCTTGACTTAGTAATCTGAAGCTAAAATCAAGCCAAATTAGCGAGCGTCTTTTAAAGCCATTAGTAGATAATCATTTCTAATCCTTGTTTGAAGAGATATTTACCCTGTTCATAATTCCAACTTTTATATCGGATGAACTACAGAAGAGCGGTTAGATATGCCAAAAAAAAAACCTTCTCTCAAAAAACTTTGAATTAAGATCATCTTAATTACTATCATAAATGTCATTTTATGACTGGGTTATTCAAGGCTGTCAATTATGCTATCAGGCCAACTTTGGGCTACCGGTACACATGGAGTTTACGTTCCAGTCCCTGTCTACTTGAAAGTATTTCGAAGTAGAACCCTAAAGTGAGGCAGAATCACTCTGCTTGGCCTATTTACTTTCAGAGCCGCTGGAGAGAATTTTCCTGGATTTCTCACTCATTTCTCCAAGAAAAGCGAGCGTCATCTAGAGAATTTCAGATTAGCTAGTCACTTGATGTTTTATTAAGAAGCTTTTTCCCTTTTATTTTTTCCTTATATAACGAATAAATATTCTGTTAAAATATTATTTCAAGTATATTACTCTTGAGATTCATCATTTTGTCCTGAATAATATTCAGCATCATTTTCTGGTTGATAACGTTTATCCTCAGCATTGTCACTCTGATCCATACTTATCTTGAACCTCATCATCCTAACTTTGCCGCCACCTATATCACTTCATCATCTCCACCCGCCCCATCATCATGGCTGCCTTTCATATATATGATTTTCGACCCACAGCCTTAACAGTGGATACAAACATGCATAACTATTTTGAAGACCAAGGCAGCATCTTAGATGGAAGTGTTCTCGGTCCTAGTTCAGTAGACTCGGGGTTGGGTATTTCTCCACCTATGGATGGTAGCCGCCGGGAATCTTTTTCAGTATCGACTGCTCCATTTTTTTCACCAAAAGCCGAAGATTGGCAGCGCATAGAAATACAACCAGCATCCTCTACTAGCTCATTTTTCGAACATAACAATAATGAAAATAACATCAGTGAAAATAATAACAACAACACTAACAATAACCAGAAAACCGAAAGCGACCATTTTTCGCACCTTGGATCGCAGGCATCAGTTTTCACTCACCCAGATCAGTGGTCATTCGAGGGTATGCCCAGGATGAGTAATGCCATGCAAATTCATGGTACAGTATCAACTTGTGATATTAATACGCCCATCTTCCCGAGAAAAATCCAGACTTCCTTTCCAGCATCAACAAGTCCTCAGATAACACTCCTCTCTCCCGTTAGTGGTGGATCAGTTGGGACCTCACCGCAGAGAAGCTGGTCCACGCCTGATGGAGGAAGGCAGCATGGAACGCCAAAACACATGAGATCTCACAGTCCGTTGTTTCGTTCACATTTTGAATTTTCGAGAAGAAGTGATGGTATTAGAAAGAAAAATGCCAGATTTGATATTCCAGCTGAAAGAAACCTTACAAACATCGATCAATTAATCGCACAGTCGACTGATGAGTTAGAAATTAAAGAACTGAAACAACAAAAACGCCTGTTGAGGAACAGGCAGGCAGCGTACGCCTTCTTAAACCTTGACTCTGGTCATCGTCTCACGTTGGGCTAACTAATTCCTAGTCTGGACTCGCGCCAACGCAAAAAGCAACATACTGAGCGCTTAGAAGACGAAAAAAAGCACTTCACAACAGTGATAAGTGAGCTTGAAGAGGACTTAGCCGGTGCCAAACTCACCATTGATGAGCTTCTTCGAAAACAGACGCAGTATCAACAATTCCTGAAGAAGATTCAAATGGAAAAAGAGGATTTGATTCGAAACCATATCGTTGAGAATGGCGACCTGCGAAAGAAAGTTACTGTGCTGAATGATCATATTCAGAGTCTACAGATGACAAGAGGAGTATCTGATTCATTGACTTCATCGAGCTTTTTGTCTGATTATACAGATATCGATAACATGGCGATGGATAGCGGATGGGATCACATCTCTTTTATCAACCACGTTGAGCCAGAAATTAAGACAGAGCATTTGCCAACTTCAATCAAAAATATTAATAGCATGCTCATGAATGATTCAGATGGACCTACTGCTCAAGGGCTACTCGTTTTGTTACTTCTTTTCGGTGCGTTTGTCGCTTCCAAAGGTTTATCACCCAATATACCTCAAATGTCTGACGACGTCCGCGCTGCTTCTGCCACACTTTTGGAGGACATCTTTCATGAAGCTGGAGTTACAAACGTCACTCCAGATATTTCTGAAGTACCGACGCCTCACAACTCCGACAAGTCTTGGTTCGCATCGCCCATCAAGTCGGACGCGAAGGACGAGGTGCTGGAGCCGGGTCAGTCACCTTTGAGCACAATCCTCGCCAGAGCCACAGACGAGAAAGCGGACGAGCAATTGTTCTCGTTATCGGCGACCCCATACGATGGTCTACCGACTTCCGACTCTCTTGACCACACGTCCCAGAAGCCAAGGTCCCAAGGGCGCCGGAGCTTCTCGGAAGCCTTGGCCGAGATCCGCAACAGCAACCAGAAACATACAGCGGCGGAGGCTTACACTCGTTCACTTCTCATAGATGAAGTTCCTACAGAGGTAGTACGGAAGTTTGCGAGAATGGTCTCGGAGTGTAACTCCGAAAGTGTGAAGGATAAGTTCTCGCCTTTGGAAAAAGTGCCGGAAGGAATATGATACCCACATTGGTAAGCTGCTATGGTTGGTAATAGAGAGGCTCCCCCCTATTTTTACAATTTTATATTAACTGCATACTTGGCCACCTTTATTCAGGTACATGTCGCCTGCCTACTTTTCGGATCGAGCGATTGAGGGTCGGCGTTGACAGTATCCTTACTCACCAATCCTTCGTTCTAGCTCGTGATTAGGAGATCTAGTCAGGGTGATTTCAGACTTAGACAGTAATACGAGTGGCCCAAGCTCCCAGCGTACTTGTAAATTGATGCACTATCTACCTCACTTTGTTTGTCTCTGTGATATTGCCTCCGCCCACTCATGTAACTAAGAGACCTGTATGTGTGGAATTTTATTAAAGCCCGTACCTACGCCTTGATTCAAGATGTGAACCTCAGTTCTCCAAGTCCCTCGCGTCACCGCGTAGCCCCTTTTCACAGTCTTGCAACTCGTCCGACGCGCCTGGTCAGGCCTGATCAGGTCGTCCAGGAGCACAGCACAAGCGGAGGGCGAGCACGCGTGACACAGACCACGACGACACGACAAGCCGCCGACAACAGCCGAGACAGACTGAGTCAATCCATACGCGACACCGGCGTGCCGAACGGCGAACGAGCGAGCGTGTGAACGAGCGTGTGAACGAGGCGAACTGAGACGAATGGTGCAAGGCTATCCGTCGTGCGGTGCTTGACATAAGAACGTAAGCCCGTCACCGTTCGTCGTCCGTCATCTGGCAGCGTAGCGCGCGCCCAGTCAGCTTGGGGTGCGCGTCGCTGGTTGGCGGTTTGGGGTGTCCGCGTCGGTGTGTCGCGCATTCCGGATGCCGAGTGCACGCGAGAGCGAGAGCGTGGACGTGGGTTTCGGGTCGGGCGGGCGAGGTCGCACAACGTCTGCAGATGCGCACTTAGATTGGGGCGATCGATAGAATTACCTGATTATCATTAGTACATACAATCTTGACGATTTCGTGAACGTGACCAGAATATGTCACGCATGAGATCAGCTGAAATGATCTACTCGCCTCTCATCTGCGCAGGCTAAATGTTTGACCTCTCAGGCCCACATATTTGGGCCATTGAAGGCCTATTTGTCGTCATTCGGATCTGCGAGCGCCAAGCTGATCCCCCTTCCCTTCATGTATATGCACCATATTTTGTTTGATTAAGACCCTAATGCTAAGGCAACGCCTCGTTTCACAATAATAGCATAAAAGATTAGTAATAATCTTAGTTCCACGCTGAGTTTTATTACATTAAGGTCTTCGGTTTACTGTGTTGTATTTATATGGACAATCCAAAAATATTGGTTATTGTGTGAGGTTGAGGTTGAGTGAAGACTGTCCAAAAAATGTCTTTTCTATCACTCGCTGAAAAAAATAATAAATGCATCCAAGTTCCCTTGTGATCAACTCTCTTTCGTTTAAGAGCAGTTATCTGAAGTTAAAATCCTCGTCTAGTCATCTTGAGGTCGCCAATTCACTCAATGTCATATTTCTCTTTCCAGATCCTGTTTAAAAATATTAAATATTAGTACAATATATTCAAGAGCAAAAATTATCAAACCACCATCACCTGTGTCACCTGATAGAAATATTAGATGTCAAAATGTAGGCCCTAGCCAATCGCAGGATCTTAACATGCACTGTATGTGAACAAATAGCCATACAATAACGTATTCGACTTACCAAGAGTTTCCCAAGGTTTTACAGCCTTTTTGCTCAGCTAGCCTGTAATATCTTGCAGCCAAAACCTATTTGAAAGATGTCAGCAGCATTACTTCATGAGTGGCTCATTTTTGTGGGTGGCTTTGTCTGTGATCGGAACTAAAGTTTGTTGAAAGCTTTATTGGTGCCCGAATAGAGAGCATTCATCGAAGAGGCAGATGAGCGAAACTAGGCCCAAAGTGCTTATGACTTCATCTCATGAAGTAATATAGAGCAATTTACTATCTTCATGTAAACCTACCTTGTCTTTCTTACATCCAAAGCCTTCGAGGTAACACCGAGCAACCTCATTCATAGCATCTTAAAAAATTAGCAAGCTGCTGTAATTTCAGGGCTTTATGATTAATCACCTGTATCACCCAGATTTGCAGCAGTTTCGTAGTACTTGTCCAAATGATAAGCAAGGGTTTCAAATCCCAAGTACCTTTGGATGAGCTCACCTGCTTGGCTGCAACTTTATCGGCCTGAACTCCCCATCCATGCCGAAAACAGTTGGCTAATTCAAAGATTGCTAGAACCAATTCGCCTTTGGCTGCTCCCCCATCCTTGAAGCCTGCTTCGAGTGCTAACTCTTCAATTGCTGCTGCGTTCGATGCCGCTGCAGATAGATACTTGATAGCTTCTACCGGATCAGGCGTACAGCCCCAGCCATGCCTAAATAGAAGTATCAGAATAAATCATAAGGTGTCATGCAATTTTTTGATAAATCTATTTCAAATATCTAAATTGTGGGTATGGAATGGCCCATACCTTAATGAAAGCCCATAGAGAACTTGGCTTAAAGCGTTATTCTTTCCAGAAGGATCTGCTAGCCGGCCAAGCATTTTTGTGGAAGCTTCTAAATTTCCAGATTCATGAAGCCTGATAGCTTCTTGAATGCTATCATCCGTATGCTGTGGAGATACCAGTCCTGTGCTTGGAATATATTCTGTTCCGAAAGATGGACTGTTCTCTATATCTAGATGTGTTGATGTTACACCTGATAATATTGACCGGCTTCGCATCTTATCATTCTTGGCAAGGAAGGTCGCCCGTTTCTCCCACTCTGATGAAATTTCACCATCTTGAGTATTCACACTTGAGGGAATAATTTCTATCTCAGGTAGGTTGGTGGGTACGTTCTCCGAGGTCTCAATTTTCCTTAGATGTAGCCTATCTGATAACTTCTGAAAGGTCGAAGATTTTGGGGTTTGATATTGAGGGGAGTTTAATGGAGATACTTTCGGAGAAGTCTTGGATGTGAGTCGTAACTTGGTTGACAGACGCCTTGTCTTATGTATAAAGTCCTTGGAATTCGAGATTATGTCTACGTCGCTGGGATGAAGCAAAGTCGGAGAAGTGGTGTCCTGTGTTGCTTGCGTCTGAGCGGATGCCTGAGACCACGAATTGATCAGAGTTACCTTTTTGATAATATCCCGAAGTGGCATTGCAGACTGCTAACTACTTCTCTCGTGAAGTCAATATGACTAACTAACAATGTATAGAATAGAAAATATTATGTTGATAATCACTAATTAGATACACATGTATGTAGAAATATCGAAATACATAGCTTTACATACGTGACGACAGATCAATCACCTGCCACATTGCAAATGTCTTAACCAGACCAAAATCGCTATTCGAGGTCATTTTGCGCGACATCATTCTGGGTTGTCGAGCGTAGCAGATAAAACTTTTAACTTCTAGAAGATGATCCACTTTGAAACTCGTATAATAATCTGCTCTACATTTCATTGAAGTGTGGAAAAAGGTCCGAGATACCACGTTGAAAATGTCTCAAGCTAAAAGTACAATAAATACGTCTGAAGTGAGTGGGTGCCTGTATCCTTCCTTTGTGTTTCTGTAATTAGGTAAAGATTTCCCTAATTTACTATCTTAATTTTTCCAAGTCACCATTTTATATCTGTAGCAGGATCATTCTAAAAGAGTATTCTGAGTGAGAATTATAATTACTAAGCAGCAGTTGGGAACAAGTTTATCGTCACTTGATTATTATTACACAATTCCATTTTAGACCCAGATCAGGAAATTATATGTCTATGACTAAATATCCAAACAATAGTTGCTATCAAAAGGCCACGCAAGAAATTCAACCATGATTTGAACCCAGTTGAAATCCCAGCGGTCCTACCACTTACATTTTCATTTACTTACTTCCCTTCCCCTCCAGGCTCAGACTAAGAAGATCGATCCTAGCTCCAGCCAAACATCGACTGTGAACGGTAACACTATGGAATTTGACGACCCATTCGTCATTGTAACACTATCTCTGATCGCCAAGACAGCGCTCTGCCCAAAAGATGGAGATTTCCTAAGATTTAAGGAAAAAATCTCCAATAGCCAGTACCGCACCACGTTGCAGGTCCCTCCGTACCTTCTTTTGTAAAGCTCTGAAAGTTATCTGAGCCCTTCGTTTGTAATTTAAAAAAGCCGTGACTTGTATTCTGATAATTGCACACTGTATAATTAGTTAAAGATTATCATGGCTAGGGGTGAAGAAAAAGCCGCCTATCACAACCGTAGTGATTCTTGCAAATGACATCCGAGGCATGATGTTCATCGCAACTACACCATCATTGTTTCTAACTGACGTCGACACGGGCCTCAAGGTGCCAAATCGGGTATAAATTGAATAATTTAAATTTTTGATACTCATTAAGCACCGAGACCCACCTACATTACCCTCTTTCACACAATGTTTTTCCCATACAAAATATGTTGATGCTTTAATTGATCATTCATCCTGCCAAGCCTGCTTTTTTAGACAGCCCTAAATATAATTAGCCCTAGCAGTATGGTACATGTACATGTACATGTATTAATCTTTTTCTTCCGCCCCACTCGTCGCATAACCTCGAACCCCGTGATTTGTCTTGTTTTTTTCCCATAAAAACTCGCTTCCAAGATAAAATCGTATCATTTGCTCCTATTGATGATGCAGCCCTCATATAGAAAAATAGATATAATGAATGTTGTAATTTAGTCAGGGGCAAAAGTCTTGTGAGTAGATTAGTTAGAGACGGATTGAAAGCATCAGTTTTGTTGCCGTACAGCCCTTCAAAGAGCCTCTCTTCATCAAAAGTTCCAAGTCAACCTTCTGATACACCCAGAACACCTCCAAAGAAGACGCAAGGAAATTTTGATATATACGATGATTTAATTAAGACCCCTTCAGGTCCTCATCAAGTCTATCAGGTCAGCAAAACTATACATCGGCAAAATCTCCTTTCCAAAGAGGCATCGGTGTGAAGGGTTACAAGTGTCGGTCACTGCACGACAAACAAGTGCCACAAACTGTGTATATTCTATCTATGTAGATACCTATGTACAAGGGAATGTGTCGCTCTATACCTCCACTGTTACCTGCGTTCAGATGTGGTATCTCACAGTCTTCCATATGCTCCCTCGTACGACCCTCACACGGACGCTTTGACTT
>JAATOF010001837.1:0-11930 GCA_013170925.1 Podosphaera leucotricha | reverse complement strand
TCCAAAAAATCCCTCATACAAATTTGAGGTTTTCTAGGAAGATCCATGCCGGCTCAAGTTAGTAAAACTCATTATACCCTGTAAAACTCATATTTTAGCGCTGATTCACAAGATATATCCTGGAGGTAGAGTAAGCTCGTTTCAGGGATTTTCAAAGACATATCCTAGCTAGTCTGAATGCTAGCTACATATTTCATAAATATTGCCTGAGGCATTATAGTTAATTATTTTGAGCGATTCGGATTGTTCAGTGCAATTAATCGCATGTCATTATCATCGCCTTCTTATCAGCTTATATACTCACGCTCTGAATAATCTCAGTGGAAACTATGCATATTCTAGTCGACTATTTAACAGAATTTAATAAGAGAATCACGGGATATCTCGTGGCTCCTGTCTATAGCAATCTGAGATGCGTATAGAGCCTCGAGACTAAAATCGTGATATCTTTTTTATCAACCCCTAACTCCTGAACTACATAAATTATCAAGATGACTAATTATAAACTAACCATATTTGATCCCAGAAGAGAACGAATTACATAATCCAAGCTTAATTAGATCCACAAATGCATCGCAAAATCTTTTTGGAAACTTGACAATTCATCTACCAGATCCATCGATGAGCCGACCACAGACTAATGTTTTGGCGTCTTCTCCATGCGGGAAACGTATATCGGGAGATCATTGTATTAATGTTAGTCAAATAAATGCAAATGTTATGTTCTATTAATTCTCCAAGGTGAAAGCTCTTTCAAGTCAGGCTTTACACATAAACACATTGCTCATTGGGTTGGCCATGCTAGAAACAGAACACGGCTCACTCCACAGAAGCCAGAGAGCAGATTATCTATCTTAAATACTGACCAAGTGAACATTACAGAAATTAATACACGATATGGCTACTACGGAATCGAGGATTTCAGTTATGCAGGATAACGCTGCTGCGTATAAAGCGACCTCAACAATGGAAGAGCTTGGGGAAAGACAAATTAAGCTAAACTTATGGCCTATATTTCCCTCAGAACTTAACCCAAATGAAGCCAACCGTCTGGGACTAGACGAAAAACTGCATCCAGTTTCACTCTCTGTACTTGGGCGTAGGGAGGCAACAATCACAGGCTGAGTTACGTCTGATTGTGAAAGAGGGTTGGGACAATATTTCGTCAGAAGATCTTCTGGAACTGATCGGGAGTATGCCATCAAGATGACAGGCGGCTCTACTTGCGAATGCGGGACATACCAGATTTTAGATAGTCCTATCACAGTTATCAGATATCGAAAATTACCCGTACTTCAACCCATCTCAACTATCTCAACGTTCAATTAAATCAAAATCGGAGAACATTCTTTTAAAGCTAAGCTTCTTGCATCTAAAACTATTTTATTCGATTTCGACTTAAATTATTGAAATTGAATATACTACAATGTAATGATCACATAGAATACTTAGAATGGGAAGTAATGAGGCTGAAGGAATCAGGTTAA
Organism: Podosphaera leucotricha; assembly: GCA_013170925.1. Lineage (NCBI taxonomy): Eukaryota > Fungi > Ascomycota > Leotiomycetes > Helotiales > Erysiphaceae > Podosphaera > Podosphaera leucotricha. The sequence goes on along the minus strand of JAATOF010001837.1, from coordinate 10,443 downwards.
TTTTTTCACTCAGGAGAAAGATCATATTTTCCAGATGGGAAAACTACATCTACACATACTTCACGTGACTACCCGGTTAGACCTCTTCCACTTCTAACGCGATATGTACTGTGTTTCAACATAAATCGATGTTGATGGTGCTGGACTCGTTAGCGCACAGGGCTGAAAACTTGTGCGTTTAGTCCAAGGGCCAATCAGCTCGACAAATCGACGCGTTGGGGGATGAGATATCGGTATAAGTGCACGCTTGAAATACCCCTGAAATATCGTATTGTGTGGGGCGCCATATAAACAAAATTAGCCCTGAGGCCACGTCCACCGTATTGACGACGATTCAATCCTAGAATCTAACACAGGAAGACTTGAATTTATTATAAATATTATTTAGTCTTATTTCAAATGCTTACATCTAAAATCTACTCTTACGTGAATTCCATGAAAATACAGCTTGCATCCCTATACCACGCATCACTGTTTCATTGAAATTTTTTATGTTATACATGTATGTAATAGCGAATCCCCAAAAACTCCCGCTAAAACCGCACACTTATTGATGTTCACTCGTAAATCTTGCTTTTCTCTACGCCATTAGTGCCTCCTCAAGCGTATTTTGTTTCACCGAAATGCCTGTGCCGTCAATGATCCATTCAGCATCTGGATCAGCATCGGCGTCTGCATCTGCATCCGCATCTGCATCAGTATCTTCAGAGGCAAATTTGACTTTAAATATATTAACTGTGAAGCCGTTGGTGGCTTGTGAGAGCTGTTCCCGTAAACGCTCACGCATATATTTGCGTTCAATAGGGATTTGGACAATTGGAGGGAGAACAGGTTGTGGGTTCCAGTATGATAAGCCATGCATTACGGCCGTAAGTTCTTCGTCAGAATCAACAGGCCCCAAGCCAGGCTCATCTTCGAGAGGAGCGGAGGCATCTATCGCTGCCTCTTATAATTTTTAGTTCAATATGATCTTAATGGAAGGATATGCTTACTTTGTTGTTTTGCCTGGTTCTTTTTCTGGTATGCAGCCAGGAGGAAATCGTATGGCAGAGATCGACCAGCTACAGCACGCTTGGCCCCCATAGAGTGAGATTTACATGTTAATGATCTGGCACACGGTACACCATCCTTCATGACTCCACACTGCCGCTCAACGTCAACGGGACCTAATTATTAATTAGATATGGGCTGCAAAAAGAGTGTTGTGAAATATCTTGATAACATTTTCCACAAACTGTGATCGTTTAATGTAGATTTGGACCAACTTACCCCTCTGCTTCAATAGCTTGGGCTTTGGTTCTTCTTTCTTCTTCTTCTTTGTCCTTGGGCCTTTTTCCGCATCTGCATCTGCGTCTGCGTCTGCCTTTCTCTTTTTCAATTTCTTTTCGTCTACGACATCTAGCTTCTTTCCTGAACTCTTTTTCGCACCTTTCTTTGCATTTTTGAGTCCATCTCCTTCATCTCTATCATCATCTTCTTCCCTGGTCTCCTCGGCTTCTCTCTTCTCTCTTTCTCTTGCCTCTTTTTGTTCTTTCCTACGCTGTAATTTCTCTTTTTTTAATTGGTTACATGCTGAAACGTGAGGTCCACATATGCTCTTCAATATTATCTTTTTGCAGATGAGGCATCGGATCAAATCTGGATGGTCATCTAGAGGCCTTCGAGTCGGGAATGTTTCACGAGCTGCATCACCAAGTTGATTTACTACTGGCCCTGGAGAAGAAGACAATAAACTTGGGGAGGGACTGTCGGCGACTTTTTTTCTTCCTTCTACAATACGTCAACATTGGTCGCCTTGGTCAAGCTATTGACGGACCATCTACTACATTGCCATCTAGCCAGTTTCCTGGATTAATGTGTTTAGGTGGTGGCTTCTTGAGTTTGAGAGAGCCACCACTACCGCTCCCACTCCTTAGTTTATCTTTCCGTGCCTTCTTAGTCGATATTTTGGTCGTGAACTCATCGTCGCTAGAAAACAGTGCTAGGTTCAATTAACTAACTTGTGGATAATCTAGAGTTTAAGTACCTTTGCTTGTCATTTCAGTCGTAGCATGCCACACATATAGACCTAGACTTTATTCGCACAGAAAGCTCTCGTGAGCCTATGTTGATTACAGTGTGACAAGGCTGCTAATTACTGGGATAATTTCAGCCGAATGCCCCTCCCTCAGTTTGTAGTGCTTTGGGTCACACTGGAGCAAAGAATATTCGAGTTATCAGGTTTCTGGAGTCTATTTAGATAATCTTCTACAAACACGATTGTGTAAAGATAACTCAGAATTCGAAGAAGAACTATCGTATATTTATAATTAACGTGTAGAGACGACACTATTACTGAACGGGCCGGGCCGGTGCACAATTGGTTACTCTAAGTCACTAGACTCAAGAATTTAGAGTCGCAAATTTAAGACCTGTAAATGTCCTCCGAATTTATGAGTGCAATCTTGTCTTAGAATCGTCATATATAATGACTAGATCTTTTTGTGATTGAGTAAGTAGGTAAGTAATTTATCAAAATTTTGACAATTAGCAAGAGTCATTATCTAAATCCGGTTGAAATAATGCTAAAGAAATAAGTCTTTTTTACAAAATTATTTATGTTTGTGTTTAGTATACGCTACCAAAGAAATAAGTATCGATAAAGATGTTAACGCCGTTAATTATTGATACTGACCGGGAGAATTCAACCGCAAAAGTTCATAAGCCAAAACTCATAACTTGATACATATTCTACATCCGATCCCAGCAGAAGCATAGTCGCTACGATATCCAGCAACAAAATATCTGGAGTACTGCTTCTGAGCAGAATGACCCTGTCTTTTCTGGATTTAGGATTCGGAATTGGGGAACTATAAGAGCACAGTGAGTTGTTCTTATAATCCATATGGCAGAACAGCCAAATGACTTCCGTGGAGCTATTTTGTTGATGCGGGATAATGCTCCTGCTCACTTTGCTCAACCTCGATGCATGAACCTCTTTGTGACCCTCCGTCATCTCTTGTCCTTGTTCTTCTTCGAGCGTTCTACGCGCTCCCCGATTCGCCTATCGTCTATTCGCTCTTCGTGTTCTCCCGCCTGTCCCATTGAACACCTTTCACCTCTCCTGCCGACCGTCTTCCACGTTACTCTCCCCTTTATTCTTTAAGTTCAGTGCTAAGCCGCCCGGCGCGTGACACGTTGCGAAGAGCAGATAAACGTATCAGTCGACTTTCAGCCACCAATGCGCATCAGCAGACTGAAATACTCAGTCTCAGGGCTGGGATAGTGGAATTAGAAGGCCACAAAACAAGAAAAATAATTGTACGTCGACCCGAATCCTCGACTTGCAGAGATGAGAAACATCAGAGCTACCTCGGATATAAATACGAATGAGGAAGGCACTGTTGTACCTTCAGCACGAGAAAATTTTCAGAATTGTCTGCAATCAGTGTAGCTAACTACCCTCTAGAGGATTTTTTTAACCGAGAAATTTAAAGAATGTTCGGTGTTGCTCAATTAGATTTATAATTTTGTTATTAGACTTACTTAAAGTATTACTAGATTAAGTTAAGCATGGAAGATAGCGCAAGTGCTGATAATTCAGTCGGATGAAAACATCGTAATACAATACAATAATCAGCCTGATTGTATGAGGTTTATATCCATGTGACTGGGATAAGATGCGTATGGCAGTTTTTCGTAACTTTGACATATGTGAAGACATAACATTTACGTGACATTACTACGGAAAGACGTTCAATTATAGAAAAACTAATAAGCCAAGCGTTGATTCAGTATCCAAGGGAAATACCCGTACGCTCTAAACATTTCTGTCAAAGTCTCTGCTTCTAGTGCGACACCGACTTCATAAAAAAAAGATCGTTTCGAAATCCATGATAAATCAAATTGAAATCTATTCATATTTAACTCAACCAATTAAATTAATAACCTGTATCTACTCAGTGCAGTACTCTACAAACCATTATTATAGCATTAGATTGGCTATAGATCGAGATTCCAGTTAATTGAACAGAAAGAATCATCATTGTCACCTCCACTACGCAAGAGGACTGCTTTCGCTCTACTACCCTCCTTGTGATTATTAAAAAAAATCCAGGAGATAAATACCTGACGGCTTGGGTCAGACATGGATGTCATCATTTGACTTGAACTAGCCGTACTCTTTTGCTGTCATTTTCGGTTCTCATGCTGAGCAAGACGAGAATTTGTTATAAAAAGCTCCATGGAAGACGTCGAAAAAGAGGAGGGTATTCATGGCAGATGTCTTTTTATCGACTCAAACTTTTTGCTTACACAAGTTCCTTCGGATGGATAGCCTAGTGCATCCTCGTCCAGTCAATCATGTATTGAACTCTGATATTGATTAGGTGATTAACCTCCAAATTATTCATTTCCCACTAAGCTCTTCTCCGATGAATTGATCAATATAAATGAACTGGCAGAAAAATATTGCCTTACAAAGCATAATCAAACCATGTGAAGATGAGTACCTCAAATTTAAAAAAGTCTCACTCATGACTGATGTTGAAAATAAAATTTAATCTGTCTCAGGAATCTCTTGAATTTCCTGTGAACCGTAAGTCCTAATTTACGCTGGATCCAAATGGTTTGATAATGGTGTTGATTGTTTTAACGATTATGAGGATGGACTTTAATATTAAAATAAAATTATGCCTTGTATCGAGGTGGAAGGGATTGTTTCAGAGTACTGATGAGATCTTTCTGTTCATTTAATTAGAATTTATATCTTTAACCAATTCAATGCTTTAATAATGGTTTGTAGAGTACTGTACCGAGTAGATACATGTAATTCATGTCAGTATTTTAATATAATTGATTAAGAGTAATATGAATAAACTTCAATTTTATTTATCGTGGACTTTGGTTGATGTCGCACTCATATAGAGGAAGAGAATTTGACAGAAGTTTATAAGGTGCATGGATATAGAAAGCACATTCGCTAGCGGGTAACCCTGGTGTGGCAGGAGCAATTCAGCAGTAAAAATGAGGTGAAGGGAAGTTGGTAGAAGTAGTGAAAAACGCTGGCTTTGAGTACAACCAAATTATCAAAATGATTCATACAATATCTACCATGTAAAGCAAGCAGCATCCCTGCTAATCATATCAGTTTAAGGGTGAATGAATAAATACACGACAATGTATGTTTAAAAATAAATCTGACATGGGTAATCTTTTTCTACGTCCGTCTGATAATCTCTCCATCATAGAAACTCTAAGAACACGAGGGAGGAGAAATATCGAGCAAAAGGCTGAGCAAGTAAGATGCTGTAAGCAATGACGACGATCAAGAACCTTCGAACGAGTAGATGACGGATTTTGTCGCAAATTTCGCATACCCGGGGGTTCTGTGCACCCTCTTTCAACACTTCGTGATTAAAATGATGCAGTGCAGTATTAATGAGTCAAGGCGTTATTCTTTGATTCAATGGAGGGAGTAGTCTCATAGATATTGACTAAAGGATGATAAATAACCAACTGATGAGGAGAAGAAGTATTAGATAGGTAGGTATGAAATATCTTCTGTATTGAGGCCTCAACACACGACCGACGAATACGATTTCGTAAATTCGAGATCTACATCTTGCGAATTATCCGATGTTAAAGTCCGAGTAATTCGTGAATTGACTAAAAGCAAAATGATTCTTGCTGTCTGACATTCGTCTCATCTCCCCGAGACGATGGATGGAGCTTTGAGTCAAGGAAATGGAGACTTGCGCATGTAAAAAAGGATGATACGATAGATACACCTTGAAGCATGAATTCGGTTAACATTTGAGAAATAGGGATGAACCTGTGAGTTCTACTTAAAAAGTCAAAGTCAAGACATCAATAATCAATGAATGACATGAGCTCGTTTTGAGTGACTAAGTTTAGTCCCATTAACAGTCATGGAATTTATGTATTAGTTAATGATTATTCTCTTAATACATCCTCTATGTGTACACACATACATATAATAATAACACCAACGACTCGGCATAAACTGACTACTTCAGATTAAATTAGACTCATGATATTCGGCAACCTCTCCTTGTAAATGTTATTTTAGCCCGATTATTTTGATGCTCTTTAAGAATTATGAACAAAATGAATAACGTCCTTCATCAATTGTATGTAACCTTTGTCACGCAATTTTTTGCATTACGCAGCAGGTATTGTAAATCACTAACCAGTTTATAACAGACACATTTATTTATGTTTCCACAATTACCAAAGCACCTTTTAGCTAACTCTCCGCCATGTCGCATGTCACAGTCTTAAATTAAGTCAAATGTGAACTGCCGCCAATTTCTCTGCCTTTTTTTTTATTTTAAAAAACTTAAATATCTCATATCTTGACTGATTTTTTAGGAACACAAAAGATTTTAGTACGTTAGTATTTGCTGAGTGCTCTGTGTGTCTGTAAAGGATGAGAGTCTCTACGCATTAGGGCTATGTCACCATTCATCAGCACATTGCGCAGACTCTGAATCTGCACTGTCATCTGCAGCATGCCATTAACTCTCTCTCTTGCTTTGAATTTGGAAGGACAGTTATTTTCGAGACAGTTTCTGCAGATTACTGCATAGCTCGTCAACATCACTACGATAACTTCTAACCTTCTCAAAGATCAGAAGCTTTACTGTTCACCTTTATTTTTTTTCAAGAAGCCTATTAGTGATAGCATATCAAAACTATTTATGGACAGATTAAGATAGAGAGTATTCTGTGATACTAAAAAAATCACCATTCTAGTTGACATGTAAATACATAGCGATGCACTTAAATAATATTTGTTGCTATAGCAACCCCGAAACAAAAAGATTTTATAATTGGCAATGAAATTAATGTTCACCGCTTGACGGATTCAGCAAGTGATTTCAGGGGGGGACGCCGAATATCCAAAAGGGGGGATGCCGTATATCGCGACTCTTAAGTTAGTTACCCCCTGCCCTGATCTTAGACCACTTTTAATCTAGCCTGTAGGGTGGAGAGAAGTAAAACCCGACCTCCTGGAATCCCGAATTAGGTCAATAAAATCTCACATTGTTCAATTTTATTCTAAATCAAATTATCTTCAACCTGTCAATTCCTAACGAGTCTGTTTTTTGGTGTCTTCAAAAACCAATCTTCCACTCATTATACTCTGATTTGACTTGCCTTCCTCATTCTCTATTCTCTCTTCATCTATTGCATAAACTCTTTTTATTGCTGTTACTCAATTCGATACAATTGCCTTTGGAGCATTCTTAAGACATCTATCTATCTGGAGCTGGGAGCAAATCATTGATCACCTATTTTCTATCTTATGCGGTAGCGGTGATCGTTGGCTGTTTCGATTTTGACTGTATGCTACTGTACCATATTCACATACTTTAATCCATTTTCGGTTTATTCAAATCAATTATAGATCTATTGGCTGACAACCTAATAACGACTTATAGAGTGATTTTTATTTCTTAAGCATTTACGAATTTCTGTTGTGAGGATTATATATATCTTTATATGCGCCTTTACCTAACCTTCTCGCCCAAACTCCACTTGTGCTCGTTCTGCCGCCTTCATTAATCTTTCCGAACGGTGGCTATCTCATCCCTCGTGCAGGATAGTGCCGTCCTGTCTTCTCGTCGCTTCGAGATGCATGACTCACAGAAAAATCAGCAAAACGAGCCAACTGTGGCCCGTTTTCCTGGACATATCTCTAAACCGTCAAACAGCGGACATATCTCCAAGCCGTCAAACAGCGAAACCGGATTTTCACACGGAGCATATTCGTCTAACCAATTCCCTATGTCTGGATACGGTGATCGGCACCCCAGGAGGGCAAATATACCTTCAATTAATACCCAATCGATGCTCCAATCTCAGCAGAATGATGCGCAATCGCCTGGAACAGCGTATGACATGAACTTTACGCCCCTGTTGCCCTCTCAACTTCTCCTCAGCTCTCCTTTTCAGTCCGGAACAACTCAATTTCAAAACTATGCTACGTTCCAACAAGACTCATCCTCGCAAAATAATCAAACTCAGAGCCTCAACCCTCAGTTATCACACCTCTCTCCACAGCTGTATCAATCGCTTGTTTCCCCGTCGGTCTATGGTGCTCCTCAATTTTACAGCCCTCAATCTCCGCCCTCGGTAAACTTCGATACATTGGGCAATCACATGCAGCAAATGCAAATTCAGCCCTCATCTCCCGTCCATCTATCACCTGGTTTAGCGTCTGGAACAAGTCGAACAGTATACCTAGGAAATATTCCTCCTGAAACTACAGCGGAAGAGATATTGGGACACGTACGAAGCGGGCAAATTGAATCCGTCAGGCTTCTACCAGATAAAAACTGTGCCTTTATTTCTTTCTTGGATGCTAGCTCAGCGACGCATTTCCACTCAGACGCAATCCTTAAAAAGCTATCAATCAGGGGTCAAGATATCAAGATTGGGTGGGGAAAGCCGTCACAAGTGCCAACTTCAGTTCAACTAGCTGTTCAACAGTCTGGTGCTTCGCGCAATGTGTACCTCGGGAATTTGGATGAATGTGTCACTGAAGATGAACTTCGTGAAGATTTGGGCAAATATGGCCCGATAGATACGGTGAAAATTGTCAGAGAAAAGTCCATAGGTTTTGTTCATTTTCTTTCGATAGGGAATGCTATCAAAGCTGTCTCGCAGCTACCACAGGAACCAAAATGGCAATCTCCTCGTCGTGTCTACTATGGCAAAGATAGATGTGCGTATGTCTCCAAAACACAACAGCAAAATGCGGCTCAGTATCTTGGTATAGCGCCTGGTCACGCACATGTTTTGAATGGAGCTGATAGAGATTTGATATCTAATGCACTTGCTCAACAGTCAGTGGCAGCAGCAGCCGTTGCTACAAGTGCTGGTGGAATGAACAACTTGGGTAATCGTACCGTATATCTGGGAAATATTCATCCTGAAACTACCCTGGAGGAAATTTGCAATGTTGTCAGAGGTGGACTTCTCCATCATATCCGTTATATACCCGATAAACATATTTGCTTCGTTACTTTTATTGACCCGACCTCTGCTGCTTCTTTTTACGCACTGAGTAATCTGCAGGGTCTAATGATACACAACAGGAGGTTGAAGATTGGATGGGGGAAACATTCTGGTGCTCTCCCTGCTGCAATTGCGCTTGCTGTTAGCGGTGGTGCCTCAAGAAATGTTTACATTGGGAACTTAGATGAAGCTTGGAGTGAAGAAAGACTTCGACAGGATTTTTCTGAATATGGTGAAATCGAACTTGTCAATACGCTCCGCGAAAAGAGCTGTGCATTCGTTAATTTTACCAACATCGCCAATGCCATCAAGGCTATCGAAGCTATTCGAGGGAAGGAGGACTATTGCAGGTTCAAGATAAATTTTGGTAAAGACCGTTGTGGTAATCCCCCACGTCAAGTTCAAGGTCAAACGTCCTCTATGAGTGATGGCGTTCTCTCACCGCCTGAAAGCGGCGGTCTAAAGCCGCAAAGCCACCAAAGCTCTTCACCAACTGGCTCTTCAGCTCATACTCCAGTCGGAGGGTCACAACGTTATTCGGCAATATTAAACGCCGGCAATAATAATCCCCTCACTATTTATCTTAGTCAAGTGCAGCAGCATCAAGATCAACAACAGCAGCTTGATCCATATCACCTCGCTCACCTTCAACAACAGCATCTTCTGTTGAACCAACATAATTAGTTATTATAATCAGTTATTAAAAATAGAGTTGTCAATTTTCGCGTAATAACGTTGTTCTGGTTGCACTTATGTGATGTTGCGAGGGAGAAGCCCGATACTGTAACTAAGGTGTAATATTTCCGCCAAACGCGGCCCGCAATTGACGGTTACATGAAATCCGTAGGTCCACAAATACAGTTCGTGACAATTGTTCGCCAAAAAAAATCTTGTAACTCTAATAATGCAAATGTAATTTATTTAGGTATATCAAATTACTATCAATCAACAGTTATTAGAATATTTCATCTTTATTTTTAGTTGATATTTGAACAATTTTGTCACCAGTGGCAAATACCATCCAGTCGCCCAATTTTTTTCTAACTCCGCGTTTTATAAAAATTGCATTCTTTGAACGAACTCGTGGTGTCCAATTATTTTTTCTAACATCAATTGTTAGAGGATGAGACCGATTTCAAGCTGGACCCGTGATTACTTCACTTGGTCCTTACTGTTGAAATTAGTTGGTGTTATGCATTAATTAACCTATTGAGACTCTGCCCTGATGCTATTTCGCACAGAACTTATTGGCCTCAACGCCTGGCTAGCGTCTATCTGCAGACAGTCAAACACATCCGATGGGTCGGATGGTGGTGTGGTACACCGTTCGGGCCGTTCTCCCAAGTAGAGTCTGGGTAGCCGAGGCACATGCCCCACTTGAGACAGGAGAAAGCTGGTTCGACTCCGGCAAGACCCTTT
>JAATOF010001836.1:0-12524 GCA_013170925.1 Podosphaera leucotricha | reverse complement strand
ATCAGGTAGGTCAGGGGGTTTTCACCGAAAGGTTTCCTCCTATATACATAAGAAGTTGATAGATTCCTGCATGGGCCACTAAAGGCGCCAAATCGGGTCAAATGAAATCAAATCAAATAATGAGAATATAATGTCAATGATATCTGCGATTGTCAAGGTGGTGTGGTGTAATGGTAGCACGTGACGTTGTGGTCAACAGAAAAAAATCACTAAATTCCCGTTTCAATCTGGGTTCGATTCCCAGCACCGCCACTTGCGGGATCAGTCTTTTACATACATTCAGATAGACCAGACCAGACCACCAAGACCACCAGAGAAAAGATGAGCTGGTTCATTGCATCGCGCGAAATTACTATTTTCGAAAAATGATCGCAAAATTTGTGTGTATTCTACCTACCGTACCGGGTTGCAGGGCTGAATTCTTTCTCCTTGAGGATTAGTAATGTATCTCTGGCCAATCTTGGTATGAATATGGAAGCTATCTGCTTCGGCATTAACGAGTTCGGTTGGGTTTCCTAACCAAAGCGTCAGGACTCATCTGTTACGGAGACGTGCAATTTTGCACTAAATTTTCGTACTAAAATAAACTCTTTTAAAAACAAGTTGTGATGAAACTACTTACCACTCACTCACTCACTGACTCACTCACTCACTATCCGAGAGTTTATGGGGAGAGACAGAGGTCTCATGGTAAACTACGATGGATTATAATGTCCGCTTGGAATGAAGTAACAAACAAAGCCTGAAAAGCTCATTAAAAGCAATCTCTAGATATGTGAGGCTGTAATTCGTGTAGAAGCCTGTCACTTATCACACTCTGCTCTTCGAAAATCAATCAAGCGGGATCTTTGCGTAAATTATGGCCATAGAACGTAGATTAATTACTATTTTGGGTAAGTAATCGTAAAACATTATGAGCGTGGAGCACAAGTACACAGGTCTCGGCACCTCTGAAAATTATTCTCAGTCTTTTAACATTGCCTCCTCTGATTAGAGTCCCCATAATAGTCCTGTGTGCAAGTTTTCATCGAATTCCATTTATTCATTATACATGTACAATTTGAGTTAGGAGAGTTTTCCTAACATGTGCTTGAGAGACGTGAAGTAGATGCATGGAGACTAGCCTTTCTAATGACACACACTTTGATAATATAACCTTCGTTGATGTATGTTTGATCACTCGATACAATTCGTTGCCAATCATTTATATCTGAGTAAAGGTATCGCTCCGTCCATTCTAGTCGCAGTCTCTTGAGTCCGTCGACAAGCGAAGACCTGCTTTTTGCAATGTACCGATAATATTCTCCTCGGTTAAGAGTTGGGTCAAATGAAATGGAATTTTGCCTAAGGTTCTATCTTTGAATTCCAAGGCAAGTTCAAGCATGGCATCTGTCTGGTCTTTTGAGAACGGCAAACAAATGTTACCAAGTTCTTCCTTCCCTTTCCTCTTTCTCTTTCTTGGTTGCAAGTATTGGTAGTCGACCAGTACTTCTTCCCGGTGAGACACGATCTGATCATTATGTACCTCTCACTTGGTGAAATTAAATACAGAGAGGATCTAAGATTTCTCTGATGGAGTGGAAAAACATAACTTCAGCCGGATTAGAATTGCGATCAAGTCATACCATATCTAGTTGAGTAACGGTCTCTTGCAAAAGGAATTTATCTAGTGTAGTAGCTTCATGATGACACAGGCTCGACAACTATTAGACTTACATAAATAGTTAGAGATCTTTTTTATATCAACTTATCTCTGCATGAGAAATAAATTTCTGTTTTATTCTTGACGCCGACTGCACTTAATGAGAACAAAGACACAGATGAAATTGAGGTTGGGGCATGAATGGGATTATAATTAGGCGACGGACGATGAGGAGAAAGAGGAGTGAGCAAGTAGGGGCCTTGCATATACAAGGATATGCCCCATAAATAACATGACCGATCACACGGTAAATAATATCCCTGCAGCCCTGTAGCTCGTAAATAATACTAGGAGTAGCCCCTGTATAAGCCACTTTGGACAGGGATTATTACCCTTTTGTCAACAGAATCGTATGGTGCATATACATGTACATGTACACCGCGTACCTGTCATTGAATCGTGTCTAAATCTACCATGACACTTGCTAACGAGTTTTCAAGATGACCGCTCTTAAATTTCTACATCAAGGTGAATCGAGTATCGAGGTAAGCTCAGTTCTATCCTCATGATTCCTTCCTAAATATTCCTTCTCACTCACCTCTAGGATGATCTTACGGTTGCGATGGCCTCAGCAATTTTTATTCCCTTCCACGGCTTCCCCCACATGTCACCGACCCAATCAGGACCCGCGCCACTTCTCGGCCCAGCCCTTACATCCCCTCTCGACCCTGTCTCAAAGCTCGAAAAGATTCTTCGACACCTGCCTCAGCAACAGGACATCGTACGCGGCCAAATGATTAGCCTTATCATCCAGCAGGCTGAAGCGCGCAAAACCGAAGCACGACGCGCCATTGAACGCGTCACAGAAAGAGCGCAGCCCAAAATTATAGACCGTGACCAGCTTAGACGCGAACGCGGGGAGATCGACGAGATGTTACAGCGCATGGCAACCCCGGCACAGCCAGGACAGACCCATGAACTCACGCCTGGAGCAGGATTTGTTGACAACGTCGATGCTGATCAACGCAGTGCGCCGAGCTCGCCCACCCGCGACATCGACGGCGATATTGATATGGGACCGGCGCCAGTGATACCAACCACACGCAAGCAGATCCGGCGCATGCTGGCACATGATTTGCAGGCTTTAGTGGTCATCGGCGGACAGCAGCTCGAGGCCTACGATGTGCATTGTCAGGCAGTGCGAAAGCCATATGAGAACAGCATGGCGCGCAAGAAGGCACTGCCAGCGCCGACGATGGAGGAGACCGAAACGCCCAGAACTGACCTTGTGCACGGTCTCCCACCTAAACCAGCAACGCGAAGTGTCAAGTTTGCGTCGGGTATGCACAGTCTCCCACCCAAACCAGCAACGCGGAGCGTTAAGTTCGCACCAGCCCCGAGTGTGTGGGCGACGAGTGACGTTGGGAGACTAAGTAATGGGATGCCTGTCAGCTTGGAACGACTCCCAGCAAAGAAGATTGAGAGTTTGGAGGAGTTGACGCGGCGGAGTCACAAGTGAGGAGTGGTTGCCCTTGAAATGGAATAACGATCTCTCAACGCCGCGTTGTGATTCTTGTAGCTTAACCATCGGCATGAATATAACTTATGCTCGATATTTAAGAAATAAGCGAAAAAACAACCATATTCCCGCGCAGGAATTGCTGGGGGAATCCCACCTGCTTTCTTTCAATGCGCATACAGGAATGATATCTGCTCGCTTCTCATTTTCCGCTCCAAGCCCTCTCTTCCGGCTGAGGAAATAGATCCACTGTAGTCTACTTGACACGCGCCTACGAAACGCTAGAAAGCCTCAGATATGCTCGATTTCATATATTTGTAGCTTTTAAAAGTTAAGAAAACAGGGATAGTGCTCCGGTTCAGGAAGATGATTTGCATTAACCTAGCCGCCCCCTAAATGCATTGAATTTGCTCCACTTGCTTCTGTTGACGCTGTGATACTACAAGACGAGTTGCCAAGAAGCGATCCATGCAAGCTGCTATGACGAGCAAAGACCTCATCTCAACTCTGCACCATGTGCCCGCCCATCCACTCGCATATTCCGATACTTTCAGTCTGTACAATGCTACTTGAAGAATATCATGTTGGAAACCCACCCACTCAATATGTATTTGACGATTCATTTGTTACCATCTGTCAGGCGGAGCTATCGTGATACATGCCAGATCCATCACTGAGGGAAACGCCATGCATGCAAAAGCATATTCATTCGCATGAGCTGTACGACCGTCATGAGTGTCAAGTAACTTGTAATCTTTATCATCACTTTCATTCGATATTGTGATAGGATTATTTAAAGAGGCAAAGATCCGGGACGAACTCAATGTAGGCAAATTCTAAAACTTTCCATCACAATAGCATTTGAACAGAGCAACCGTCTACAAACAAGTAGGGTCTCACACAGGGCCGATTCTTATATTTTTTTTAACACATTAAAATGCCAAAATTTAGTATAGATACATCTTTGTTCGCCGCGTCTAATTATTTGTACGGGTAGCTGCGCAGCCGGTGCAGTATAGTGTACAATGACATTTTTTGGCATGTTTAGCAGAAGGGATGGAGAGGCACTGCTCCAAAATGCTTTTGGGCTATGCTAGGAGGGAATTGTTAGACTCTAATTTCATCTATATCGAAGTGCTGTGGAATCCTCCGATTGAATTTGATCCTAAAAATTTTCTTGATACCTGGTCAGCATAAGTAGTTAAGTCAAGCGCTTTAAAATATACCTTACTTTCATGACCGAAGTTTATCATGTCACGAGTGAAAATCAGCGTTAACGCTGAACTAAAATAGGTTTCGGGTTTCGAGTCGGTTTATTGGCATGTTGGCATGGATTAGGTGATGGCCAATTAATAGTGACTCGACTAAATAAATACTGTTAGGATTAATCTGGTAGCTGCTTTGGGTTTTAGCAATAAGCTAGATTCTCCTGTAGTTAGAAAGCGATAAATTTTAGGACGTGACTAGAGTGCACCG
The DNA here is from genome assembly GCA_013170925.1 of Podosphaera leucotricha. Lineage (NCBI taxonomy): Eukaryota > Fungi > Ascomycota > Leotiomycetes > Helotiales > Erysiphaceae > Podosphaera > Podosphaera leucotricha. The sequence continues at coordinate 7,887 of JAATOF010001836.1, read as the reverse complement.
CCAAATTCGACTACATCGTTCCGAGGCTGGCAAGAATAATTGTTAACTGCAAGAGTCTCTTGAGGAGAGTGAGAACTTTTTGAAGTCATCAGGATTTTTTTGAGGGTCTTTGTCAATTCTGTTAGAGAATGGCATTCGGCAGCTGACTCTTCTGGACTTAATTGGTGTCCAGGTTGTGTATCGCGAAAAGCCCCCAATATGAGGCCCCGACTGCGAGATCTGAGTGGTCCACCTTCTGACCGGATAACCATCAACACCCCTTTCTGGAATTCTCCTTTGTCATTGTAATCTTCCCAACTTGTCGACCCACGGCTGCGGAGAACACGAAGATGTATCAGTGGACATAGCTCAACAGCATCCGCTAATCCATAGGCGGTCAAAATTTGAACATTTAATCCATGAGGCTCTGGACCCATTAATTCAGATTCGGATACTCCGTTGGAATCATTTGTTCTGGGATTTACTTTGGCAATATACATTAAGCTATACCCCATTTGCTTACAGGATGATGCCAGAATAAATGCTGCTTGGCTGATGGTTTCCTTAGGTATGCGTCTTCGTGAGGTATAACTCACAGAAGACATTGCAAGTGATGGTCGACGACTCCCGCCAGTTGATATTGCTTGAGAGATATGACTGCTCCCATCAAGCGGTGGATCTTGTTTTGAGATGCTGTTACTGGAAGTAGTATCTATTTCGTTTAAGCGGTCTGCAGTATTTTTTGAGGGAACAGAATACCAGTCACGAGGATGATGATCAGATTTTTCTAGAATTCTCAAGCCATCTGAGTTTATGGTAGCAGTTTCAAACCGAGTGGAATAATCCGATGATGAATTTCTGGAGTCGATGCTTGTATCGTTCTTCGAATCCCTGCAGTTTTTTCTCCTAAGCTTTACTGGGCTACTCTTCCCTGATGCTCTATAGTCAAACCTTGGAAATTTCCATGAATGAAAGTCATCTCGAGGTTCTATCGTATCCCTAATCTCTTTGGCAGACAATCCCTCCTTAGCACTACTTTCGATATCGTGATTTGGTTCAGTCTTTGGAGTTTTCTCTTCTGGCGGAAGCTCGCTGGAATTTTCTGAAAGATCACCATCGCTGAGGTTCATGAAATCAGCTACGGTAAAATCAAACGTGGGGTGGTGGGATGAGTCCTGATTCGTCAAAGCCTGAATTGACTTGTTTGGAGGCAAAGAATTGGTGTAGGTAACGTCAGATGATGAAAATGGTCGGGGATTAGGCCGTCGGTAGACATCAGAGACACCAGCGACCTCTTGATGTTGTGAGGCTTCCATCCTGAGCGCTTCCACATCCATCCAGGCCTGATAGCTATTCGGACTAGGATGGCGATATCCTTCGGGAGAGTAGCTCATATTTTCAAAGCAGGAATCAATTTCGTGGCGAGGAGTCGAGGTTTCTAGATTTCCGAGGCTAGCTACAACCGTCTGAGTTCGGATTTCAGGTGAAGTCGGAGAAATTTTCTGGACAGGTGCACTTTGACTTATTGCACGGGTTTCGATACTTGTACATGCCTTACTCCACATAGATACCGTTTGGGATTCGTCAAATATTGTGCCCTGGCTCGACTCTACTGACGAGGGAGGTGTGTGCTCAACTGGACCACTAGAGCGAAGATTACTTGATTTTTCTGTTAACAATGGTCCTAACAAGTTTGACTGGGGGCTCAACTTATGAAAACGGAGTGGGGGAGGTACGAGATATATTTGCTCCAGCTCTTGCCCGGGTATACGAGCTTTTAATTGGGCCGTGTTGTGACTAATCACTGAGCTAGAGTCTGAGTAAGGACTTGATTTTGGCTGAAAATTAGGCTCAATTTTAGTTGGCGTTTTCACCTTTATAGCCGAGACAAAACTTGGTGAACATGCGATATTTTGTTCTAGGTGGGCATTCAACTCTGACATTAAGGCCGCGCTGCAATCAGCTAATAGACGTCGCTGATCGTGAGAAAAAGATTGCCGTGGTTCACGTGAAAATATAGATAATACCCCAATAATTTCACCGTGGGCACTAACCATTGGAGCTGCAGCGAAAAACCTTATTCGGGGCTTTCCAGTCACCATTGGATTGTTTTGAAATCGCCAATCCTATAGTTGTAAGCAAAAAAAAATGTATTCATGGAAGTGAGACAAACTTTAGTCGTATCGACAATAGATAGAACCTCAGTCGTGTAGAGCGCATGAGCAGCAATACTAATACACCTCTGAATACGAGGGACATTGTATCCATTTTCGGCCTTGAAAATTTCGTAATCATTGTCAAAAAAACTCATTGCAGCATATCGAGTACCTAGCTTTTCCATGGCATCTCTCATGTTAACTCCAACTCGTTTTTGTACATTCTCATCCCATGCTAGATCATGCTTCATACTCAAATGTCTCCTCTTTTCTTCATTGCCGGGACAAACAGCGGGAAGGTGGGAGAAGCTTTCGCTAAGAGGTGGAGGTTTTGGAGGATTTTGAATATTGAATTCGCCCTGTTCTACAAATTAGCAGTTGTTTTAAAAATCTTGCCGCATGTTATTCTTATGTGGAGAATCGACAAATGAGTATTTACTCACGTTCGAGTATGAATTTAACCATGTAGTCCAACTGTCCATTGAATCTAAGTTTTTTGCAATTCTTCCCACAACAAACTGGCCCTGTAAACTTGCAAATGCAGGAAGCCCTGTGTCTTGAATTGGTGAGACTGGTGACATGAGGGGGGAGCCAGGTGCATAGTTAGAGTTAGCCAAATTGGCATCTACTGTCAGGTGACTTGTCACGATACGCTGAGGCAAGGTTCGGCGTAGAGATAGCCCTCCCATCGGAGCAGGACTTAATGACAGAGAATTAATTGATTTGAGAGCGTTATCAATATTTGGGACGGGAGGAACAATCTCAGGTGGTCGTGTACGGCAGGAACTTGATGAACTTCTTAAAGAAACTGTCTCGTTTCGTGGTTCGAGCTTTAATCCCTGAGGTCTTATGAAATTGCAAGGTTCGACATGTAGGCCAATTTCTCGGAGACCTACTGAGACGGACGGACGTCCCTCATTTTCAATGGTTGAAGGTAATTCTTGCCTTGAGGCGTTTGTCGATCCTTTACTGAATAGCTTAAATAGAGCTGTACTTGATGATTTTTTGTTTCTCAGCGTACTCGGTGTGTTCGACGCATTAGGTGAGTTAGGTGAGTTTTCTTGCGTCATCTTCAGTGTAATATGTGACGTTTTGGGCCTCACGGAAGGCATATTTAAGTTTTTTCAAGTTGTGATTATCTGTTCAGCTACAATCCAATGAAGTTTCTGGGATAAAATTTGGCGAGGCCTTTGATGGATGATTGTGTATATCTCTTTCACTTTGGGCTTCAAGACTATGAACCCAACCTCGTCAGCAGGCGCCTCCCCCAGATAAGAATAAATTAATAGCGATGAGAACTAACGAAGAGTTGAAGTTGATGAAGCTTTTACGATGAGATCAGCTCTCAAACACTTTTTCCGAAATTTCTTTTAAAACTGTTTTCGGTGGACTGTTGTAAGTCTTCTGACCATACACAGAGCCTGACCTTAAAATTTTGTTGGAGATGATTTGAAATAGCGCTTTGAGTGACTTTGAGGGTAGTTCTCCTAGATGAGGATATGCTACAAGGTCATGACAAAGATAGTCTGTAGTTCAGCACACACACTTTGTTGTGCACATGTGTAACGAGCGATTGGTTGGTAGATTAAAATGAATGATTGATGAGAAGAAAGATCGACTTGAGATTGGTTGGTTCGATAGGCCTGCAACAGGGCGTTAGGAAAGGTGAGTTAGTCGTGCTGACTGAATTGCACCTTGTATAAGGCTGAGCTGAACTCTGAGAACCTGGAGCGCTCGTAAATAAAATTGACCTAACACGGCAAAAGAAGACGGAGTACTTGAGACCTCCGTTGCCAACTCACTTTATGTTAACGCAATATGGAGGGTGGCCTAGACTTGTCAATTTCTAGACCTGGTAACGAGGCCATACAGAAGATCCATGCTGCAAGGTAACTTTGGTGCATTCCAAGATCCATTGGTAAACTGAATAACGAAAGCAAACTCTCAATTTGTTCCAACACCAAATGCATTCCCGTAGGATCGGCAATTCAAGCTCATGAATCAACCACATCGCTCAGCCCCTATTGGTCCAAGGCTTTCTCTTGTGAAATCATAAGTGTTGCACCCATACAATAAATCTCAGTTAAGCTTGAAAGGGTATTCTTGGTCGTCGTCATGGAGTTTAACAGCGGGACCCTTGACCTCGGCCAGGCCATAGAGCAAAAGGAACGTTTTGCAAGGAGGAAATTGTGCAATGCTAGGGAAAAGGAAGAAGTAAAGATGAATAACAACATAAACACCATTTGTTAACCAATGACATACGTGTATAAACAATCATATCAATCACGACGCGCGCACGTACACTCGCTGCATCTCATCGTAGCTACGAAGGATTTAGGTTTAATGGTAGTGAGTGACTGAGTGATGAAATATATATGCACCCGTGGACCCGTACGCGTAATTTCCCTTCACGAGAGAATCTAGTTGTATTCAATTCTATGTATATTCTCCGGTGTCAACTCTTCTCACTCCCAATCTCACATACCATCTAGGACTTCCCTACGAGTTTTCCCTCAGATTTCCCGTCTGATTCCCTATTGCCTTCCAAACGGAAAGGAAGTATCCGACTCCGCAGACAACGTTAAGGAAGAGTGAGGAGGAGCTCGTCAAAGCGTTGATCGTCGTCGCTTAATTTGGATTCACAATTTGAAAAATCTTAAATATGCACGAAGCAGATCTATTTTAATTTTATATTTTGCCATAAAACTTCTACCTCAGGGGACTCGAAGCGAATTACGTACGCTGAATTTGAAGTTCTGGTGACCGTTTTTTTTCAGAGAAGGCCTTTATGGCAAGGAAGGGCTGTAGAATCGAAGCGATTAAGACTCCTTCGGTCTATAATAGTGAAGTAGCAGTAGCACACAGAATTTTCAATGTCTTTCCCTTATTCTTATTTACCCCTTTAATATGACAACCCACACGTACATAAATGGAAACATTTGGCCGGTTTGCATGTTGTTTGACGAATGTCTTCCCTGTCTACTCGTAATTAACACTACGTATTAGAGGGATATGGATCAAGTCTTGTACAGACCTCGCTCTTTATGGCTTACACCAACGGCCAGCTAGATGTACTACCACACCGTGATTATTAACGCTAAATCAGGACCACCAGATATACTGAGAGAAAGATTTTGTAAAATTTTTCCGCAACAATTATCGTTGCATTCGTCTGAAAAGTGTTACCCTGGCTAGACAGGATAGGATAACGTTGTCCGGCCAACACACACCTAGATCTTACAAGACGATAACAGTCGTGATAAATATTCCATAAATCAAGCAGTAAGTTCACATTTCAACTTCAACATCACTTGAGGAATACTTCTTAAAGCCACAGGGTACCAAAAATTAATGCCATCTGTGACTGTACGATCTCATGTCTATTTGGAAACTCTTCACCACGCGCTTTGTAGCAGGTGTTATGTCTTCGCACGCACTCTATCAAAAAGTTAAGGATGAAGACCATATTTTTACGGCATTATGTTACATGTACATGTTGAAAAATCGGTCACTCGATCCTCCGTGATACCAGATTTGAATTTAATCCGAAAAGCGCTCGCTGTAACTAACCCCCCGTGATGCAGATGGCAAGCCGTTATGATCTTCAACTTAGTAGTTTAGTTGACCCAGCAACGATGAAACTTCGACTTACAGGGAATATCCCATAAATTACCGGGTAAACCCGCATCGCTCTAATTAGTAACGTGCACGGCACAGTTATGCATCCCCCTGTAAATTATTTAAAGCGCCAAGATGAATCGGAGTAGAGCCACGTCTATTCAACCGGACAACCCACATTTGTGTGCGAGATGGATCGTTCTACGTATCGAGAAAATTTGGATCTCCGGCATACTGGCTGCTACATGTATGCAGTGGCGCTCATGTAAGACCCCGAAAATCAAATCCCCTTTGCATGCTAGTTCCCGAAAAGTACATTTTTCAAAATCCCTGTGGTTATGTTAACTCTTATATCCAACCAGCACTCGCGTCTCGACATCCAGCACTAGACGGTACCGGCACTAGGCGTACATGAAGTCTTTGATCTTCCGTTTCCCCCGATGATGTGTCCGTGGTCGGGCGAGTTCACCCGAATTTAACATGAGAGTGGATGTACACATCATACGCCCATTAACTAACTTTGCAAAGTATTCAGTTAAATAAAAACTCAAAAAGCGCAGACCGCTAACAGCGTGTAAGGAGCATAAGAACAATACACATGGCACACTTTCTAGGGAGCATATCTTTTTTCTTTGATCATCCTTTCCTCTCCCGAAGTTTGTGGGGGTGGGTTGAGAGGAGAGAGGAATGACAAGTAGCACAAGCTAACGCTTCAAATTCTGTGCTCTTGTTCCCATGTTACATGAATCATCAAGAGGACTGACTCTACACAATAGCGCAGGTAATAATTGGCTAAAACTCTATGGGATGACCTATTTTGTCTCACTACATTGATAGACAGCATAACAGCCGCATAACCGTCGGTACCACTTGCATTGAGATTCCTTCGTTTAGGCCTAACAGCACTCTGATATTCTGAGGAACTAATTATATGTATCTTTGCCACTGAATACGGGACCCCTATTCTTTCTTTTCACGCTGTTATCACGTGAATACTGAAGCATAAAGCTAAGGGTAAAAATAGATGATGGTTTTAGCATATTTTAATTAGTATAGTATTATATAATCCCGTGTTAAAGTCGCTATTTGAGGAGGGCGTTATTAAGGGTAGTGAGGAGGAAATCCATGCTGAAATAAGCGATATCACGTGGTATAACATTAACTCTACACCTGTCAAGTGAGTGGTAGTATATACAACGGAGAGTCTACCGATAAGGGTAGAATTGTAAGAAGGTATGCTATGTAATTATAAATAGACCTATGTTATTCAGTATAGTGGATGATGTAATCAATATCTACAGAAACAGGGAATTTTTGTGTGTGTGTGTGTTGTGGCGTGGCAAAGCTCGCTAGACGACTCACGAGTTTTGAATACTCAACACCTTTGCCAAGCTTCTCTTGATATCAATGAAAGAAGTGCATGTTCTATCTCTTCATAAATTGATCCTTCTCTTCAGAAGGATACTATATAGAGTGATGGTTAAGGTCAAATCATACCGCACAGCATCTCAGGTCTCTTCTTTTTTGGTTAAGGGTAATCAGGGGCTGGCAAAATCAAACTCTTCACCTTCACACGGTGCCGGATGTAAGTAAACACTCAGTATATTCGCATACTTGGGTTAGCCAAGAAGAGAATCATGTCGCGTTCGCACTCAAACGTCACTCTTGGTCCAGATCATCCTACCATCTGGCTGATATCCCTCAATTGACAACTCAATCCTCCGACTAATTTACGATTCAGCCATCCTTCCTCATGATCATATCCTCACTTTGATCATAGCGATTCGCTCACTGAGGTTATCTACGCTCATGCGCTCCAATTATATGCCCTCGTTGACAATAGGGAACTTAGGGTGTGTAGGTGCACGATATCCTTAGACGTAATAATAAGAGTGGTCTGGTACAGAGTGTCAAGGGTAAGTGAAGTCAGCTTGTCATTTACAGGGTTTTTTTGCCAATCTTTACCCAAACATAGTAATCTACTGTGACGATCACGATTAAGCGAGGCCAAATATGGTAAAGCTTGAGACTCTGTTCAAAAATAAGGTGAGAGAAATTGAGGTCGACAAAAGTGAAGTCGCCTGTCTCTCCCCACTTTGTTTCGCACTAAGTCTAAAAAATCGAGTTCATACGT
>JAATOF010001829.1:0-13433 GCA_013170925.1 Podosphaera leucotricha | reverse complement strand
TGGGGTGATAATCATGTGCCCCAGAACACGTGGTATCTATCCCGTTCGGGACAAAAGACGCTAGAGCCGGAGCCCTAGAGTTTGGGACTTATCTAAGTCTAAGAGTAAATACATTGCTGTGTCGCGTTATATTATGAAACTGCAGACAGAAGAGATTTGTGCTAGAAAGCAAAATTTATGTATGAGTCCTCCCCAGTACTCGTTGCTGGTGATCAATCCAAATTCCTCTTCCACTGTCTTTCCTTCCAGAACCCCCCGATCACGCGGTAAGTAAAATAACGTAAAAACGAATCAAGACAAAAGAAAGTACCTCAACGAGGGCAAATTTTGTCGAAAAATCGAGACTGGTCCAGCCATTCAGTTAGAATTTTGGCACCTTCAGGTGTACCAAGTAGACTCGGAAGGAGATGGCTTATAGGCCCTACTGGGCGACCTCTTCGACGGCGGAGAATCCGACAAAATAGGAATTGCCTGGGGGTTTTAGGTGACCCGCAGAGGCAGTTTAATCTAGCTTCTTCGTGACCAAAACGAATGTGGTAGGCTTCAAAGTCTCCATGACCAGTTCTGGCTGCAATCAGTTGACCCAGAGCTTTTCGTCCCAAGAGAAGTTCTTTGGGAAAGTAATGGGCAGTCTTAATTCCCAGTCGTGCGTATGAATTCGTAATATTTTTGTTCCACCAACTATTTCGGGGTTGGCTCAATTGTTCAGCATGCCATTGTAATAAGGATGTGAAAGAATGTTTGGCTGAATCTATGAATGGCATGGCTGCTCCTCTTCTTGCCTCAAAATCAGCTATTTCATTACCTTCAATTCCTGAATGGCCAGGAACCCAGCGTATATATATTTGACCCTCTTGGGTATGAGGGAGCCGCGTTCTAGTTTTAAATTACCTGGGATGATACTTTAGAAGTGACATGCCAAGACGATGTTCACGTGATACATATTTATAAGAATTGTTCCATGTTTCAGCAACCCCTAGTCAAATTTCTCTCACATGAGAAGACATCGTATAACTAAGATAATCACTCAATAGATAGATCCAACTCAATTCAACAACAATGGTCCTGCAGAGAACTTCTTATACTTTTGGCCAGTAGAGAAATAGCACCAGAGTGAGAAAATTGGTTTCTTCTCTGGCATCAATCTTATACTCAGCCTACTTAGCCAGTTAGACCTCTTAAATACCAGAAAAATTCCGATTAATGTTCTCAATGAATTTTTCACTTCTGCTTGAGCAACCAGGCCATTTTTCGGTGGCATCAGGTAAATCTCTTATTCGGGGAGAGACATATTTCAAAACACCCTACCGTTCGCTTTTTGTAAAAATAAGGATTGCATACTTAAGGAACTTCCTTTGATTCGAAATTTCCTGCGTGCGTAATAATTACTGAAGGCTAAATCTGGACAGATTTTGCTGCTTTGAAAAAAATCAATAACAACTACCTCTGAATCTCAAGGTCGATTTTTCCACAAAAGTCATTTATTTACCTTTGATGTGAGCGCAAGTTTTACGCTGCAATTAGCTTCAACTGGTAAAAAAAGCGTCCTGAGGAAAAAGGCACGCATGAGTGGATAAATGAGCTGCTGAGCCATGGATATTAATGCCGTGCTATCGGAATTGAGCTTAAACGCTACAGATCTATCGTGAATAACAACCACATAGATAGTCATGGAATTTAATGAAGGAGAGATGATTCATTTCTTGTTGCCAGCGATTAAAGCTCCACGGAATGGCGCGAGATCGAAAAGAACCCTGAGGCAAATGGCAGCGTGCATAAATAATTTATGAATAGAAGCATAGCCTCTCAATTAATTAGAAATATTCTCTCCTCGATGGGTGCTAGAGGCTCAAGAGAAGATTAATAAACTGGATACAAGAAAGATAGTCTGAGTTTCGCACATAAGTTTAAAAAGAATTAAAGTGATGATATAAATATCAGCTAGATCGGCTGTAGAGGAATTCATTTTACTCAGCGAAATAATAATCCAGTACTTCAAAATCGGACGGACGCGACCGGACTGTATGAATTTGATGTGAGGGATACATCCATTTAGGCTTTTATTAGCTGGCTTAGAACCGGAGTCATGATTCAGGTGGAGTGAAATTAGATACGAAATAGAATATCGGTAACGGCATAAAATTTTGATGTGGAGCATGGATAGGACGATCTCTCTAGGAGGCGTGAACTCTATTGAACAGTCAATTTTTAACAGGATAATGATCTCAAGTTTATCCACTTACCGCCTCGGTTCCAAGCGATTAGTTTGCGAAATCCTCAGTTTTAAAAGCTGTATATTTTCCTTGGGGTTGGCTTGAAAAAAGGCTGGCTAGAGCAGTCGGTACCCTGGAAGCCTTAAATGGGTTGGAATATTATGGGAGCGAACTCAAAGAGATTAGCTCCTAATATCAGCAACTTCATGAAATATTTTGATTGAATCAATGCTAAGACAGATTGAAGTCGTATTTTCTACAAAAGTCAACACTATGAGACACTAGAATGAGGGCAATAATAACATCAAGACATTTAAGTAAGCTTCCATCGATTATAATTTTTCGACCAGAATTGTCAACTTCGATTTCTATACGATCGATTTATGGTGATGATGAACACAACATATTCATACAAAAAAGTTGGTTTCGGATGTTTTGATGAAACGATATAGGTGGCGAGAAATACCCACCATAAATTGCCTTGCAGGGTCGGATGGTGTAGTGGTACACCGTCTGGGCCGGTCTTCCAAGTAAAGTCCGGGTAGCCTGAAAATCTACCCCACCCGAGATAGAAGATCGCTGGTTCGACTACAGCAGACCTTACCTTGCTAAGAGAAGCTACTACGATGACGGTGGCATGTCCAGGTAACCTGAGGTTTTTTGGTTTTTTGAAATGTTTCCCCTGGAGGAGCTTTACGGAGGTGTAGTTCGATAGGGCTGGACTCTTGCAAAATAATGTCCGAGGCATGATATTCTATATCAGCATTTTATCTAACTGACGTCGACACCTGCGTGGGCCTTAAGGCGCCAAATCGGGTATAAATTGAATAATCTAATTTTAATTTAGTCTTGCGGTGGCTTTGGAGAATACTTTATACGAAGAGATTTAGTCATCCATAAATAATGATTTTTGACCAGCATCATGCTAGACCACGCATTATGCACTCCCCAAATTATTCCTCATTTGTCGTCTCAATAAACATCTTTCTATCTCTCACAGCTTTATAAGATTTGGCCCATCATCTAAAGACTTGCCACATACACTTATCAATCTTATGCTTGATGGCTTGATTTCTCTATTAGGTGTCGTAAAATTGTAAGCGTCAAAGGGGGCTAATTAAGGCAAATAATCATGCTATTCAGGAGGAGTTATTGGTAGAAAGACTTCAGTCAATGAGTTGTTAAGGCAGAAGAAAGTTTGCATTGGCTAGATTCGTTGGTGTTGTAGCATTAACAAACTAAATTGATATGATGTTGATCATACCGAAATATTCACATCTACCACTCAATTAACGACTATATGAGCCATATTACTCGTCTTTTACTACCGAAGACTTAATGTACTATTAGCTTGATGTTAAAATGCCTTGACATAATCTCAAGGGGAAGGAATTGCGCTGTTTGGGCCACCAAAGGCCAAGATTGGAGAGAGATTCCTACTGTTCTATTGCGTGTGCAGTGTTGATAGCACTACCAATGGAATTGTCCACATTTATTGATTTGCTGGCGTTTCATCATCGACATTAGACATAGGAAGCCTAGATCAACCTTTGATTTTTTATCAGGTTATACATCATTCTTATTTTTGAGCATGGAGTGCCCAGATCTAACTTCCGAACTATAACAGAGAGCACAAATATCTAAGAGGTCTGTTTCTATAACTGCTCCTCAAAGTAAGGAGATCGCTTCTATGTTGAAGATGAGATAAATCTAGAAGATTCTTCTTGAATCGAGGAACTTAACATGTGAGCTCCCTGCGGTAAGCTTTTCCGCATATTTTGACCGCTCAGGGAAGATACCTTTGTAATCTGTCACTGCAAAACCCAAATCAATCAAAATTTAAAAATATCTCTCTTGAGCAAGAGGTGTGACCGTTGCACCACCGTGTGACTCTACCCTCCTGACCTGTCGATAAGATCACCGGGGCTGATCCAAAAATCAAGTTTCTCGTTGTCAGAAGTGTGAGATTTGTAGTTGAGGAGACTCGTTATGTTATGCTGGGTAAATACTAACGGCAAAGTCACTTCATAAAAATCTTTATTGAACATCAATTTGCCAATCTGAAGTCGACGATTAGCTTCAATATTTTAATTTTAATTTTGGTCCCAGATCGCAATAGTTACTAATTACTGGTGCTTTATGAATAATGTGCCAGGAACTACCTTAAGGCCAAATAGTTTAAAAATTTGTATTTGTGGCAGTTGCCGCGAAAAAAAATACCGCAATGTCTGTCCCTGCATGGTCGGTCCATTTTGTTGGATCCATCTCATTAGGAACACAATTCTTTCGAAGAATGAGAAGGAAGCAAATGGGAGAGCCATTTTTTCATTACGTCTGATATGTTACCGAAAGTAGAAGATCACCTCAGTATATTTCTACCAAGGTCGATGGATATTAATACAGTGAGAATGATGAAACCATTATTTTTAATGATTTTAGGAGTTCGAGAACTTTGCTTTGTCGGTAAGGTTAGCGTTAGCGTTAGGTATGACAATGGCTGTTCTCGACGATCGAGGGAAATCAGGACGGGATTGTACATGTAAACGGTTAATGGACATGTACATCATACATATATAGTGACAGTCATATAGTCTATCCGTTTCAGGGGGATCGACAAGTCCATCCCCACCATCCTGTAAGCCTTATACAGTGCGCGTCGCGTTTCGATACCTACATGAATGTCGACTGCCAGTTGTCAGCTGGACCGGGGTGAACGAACTAGTGGTTAGAAGATAGACCCAACCAATTGGCTTTTTCCCTGAACCTAACCGTCAGCCTTGGGTGCGTCAATCGATTTATGGAACAGACCAATCTCTGCGCTAAGGCTTATTTCTGTAAAGTCAATTGAAGAGCATAGTGCAACAGTTATAGGTATTAAGTCTCCTCCCTCCCCTCGGTGCCGATTTTCGCTTAAGTTTCACAGTAGTGGATTACTATCGATGATTTTCGGTGATTTCCCATAATTAAGCTGACACATTGGCGTAGTCTGAGAACAGGTCAAAGATGGTGGATGATAAACGACCTATGAGCTATGATGAAGCTATGATAAAGATATTGTTGGTGTATATATGTAATATTTGACCTGGTCACGGTAGTGAACATAATAATTTTGAGGATAAACTATTGATTGTATTTACCCTAGCGACCTCTAATCATAGTAGCCGAGACTGGAATCTTCTTAAGTGAGATAGAGATATTTTATCATAAATAGTCGTGAGTTTATCAATGAAAGCTATGATGAAGCTAAAGGCTCGTAAGTTAAGTGTACAAAGAGGGGGGCAATTATCAACATGGACAAATCGTATCGTAGGTTTATCGCTGCCTGCACAGACCATAGAAAGGTCATCCTTGTAAGACCCTAAAAATCTTAAATTGATCATCCACTAGCGCTCGAAGGGACTTTCATTATAAACTCAAGGAATATGTGTCCGACTTGGCGGGCCTTGAATGATCCATATCGAGGCGCGCAAAGCTCGTAGACTCTCCCATCATAATACCCGTCGGTATTTTTTGTTTATACCATGTAATTTGATAAGTTGAACCTTGATATCTTCCAGCCGGTGAATCTCGTACAAAAAGATCGCAGCCCGAAAAAATAAATGCCTTAAATATAAGGCTTTAAAGATAAATATAATTTTATGCCGGGCAGGATTAAATCCGGGGATCCCTAAATCGATTACTGCCTCCTCGGGCAGATTAGTAACGTGTAAACCACTCGCATGTGAATCCAAATATCATTTCCGCCACGCAGTGTCAACGAACCTGATGCGGTTTCACCACGGCAAGAATCAAACCCAGTCCAGAACTAAATCAGTCCAGAGCCTAGAAATGGGAATTCTTAGAAGTATGAAATGCTGTATTTCGTCTCTTCAGCATTCATCGCCCATTCTCCACAGTCAAGCTCCGGGAACTAGTCAGATCAGCTCTTTCCCCGCCAAAGCCTTTTAGTTGCCTCACTTGGCCTTCCATGGTCTTTTTGCCTTCTCACTAGAGATCCAGTCACTGAGCTCTTCATAAAGATCTCGCAATATTCCAGGCATCATCAACCTTCCCAAAATCTTTCCTATCAATTTGTTTGCAATTATCATTATTAGCTCGAGCAAGTGAAAGTTTGGACCTACTTACATACGCCGTTGAACGTTGTAACGTTTGTCAAGCAATACTGCAGCACTAATGCTCACACTTAACCATCTCAACATGGGTTCGATGCAGCCTCTGGACTTTCATCAGCTGTCACTTAGTTGTATGGTTGTCAACCACTCCATGGGTCTCAATATTAACTTGTACTCAGATGCTCTTGAAGGACGTATGGAATCTGACTATTTGTACTCTTCCTCTACAGCCCCGACTCGGGGGTTTTTTCTTGACGATAACAAAACTAGAGTGCAGGAAAACTTCGTCGAAAATGTGAGCTCAAACCCAAATCAGTGTAATAGATACAATCTCTATATTTGAAATGATCCAAGTTTGGATATATGGGATATATCCCCAACAAATATTGAGGTGGCAGCCTCAGATGGGCCATCATATCACATCGTAGCTTTCAATAGAGTACCAGAAGTTAATTTGGAACAGGTGATTACCAATCCTACCTTGATGCCAACAACACCACTAGAAGCCGAACAAGTAACAGCCTTTTTACAGAACAATCCCAGCAGGCAGTTTCAGAGTATGGGAGATGAGTTTTCCTTGCTTGGATCTCAAGAAGCACAGATGATGGTCGTCAACGGGCCTGATGAAAGTGCTCAGTTGATGCCTCAACCTTTTCCGGGATTGCAGACTTTTTTTCAACCTCAAGAAAATACAGAAGATTATACTGCTGGTGAACCTACTCACGCGGATCTAGTCTTTGGTGATCATCCTGCAGATGTGCTCCACAACTGTCTAGTAAATCAGGGGGATGGTTTACATTGGGGCTCGGAATTTACGTTCGAAATGCCTCTGGACTTCAAAGCATCACCTAATGGAGAGAATATTTCCGGCGCTGAAAGGTTCAACTTCCATACCGCTGAAACCGTGCACCCTCATCTTCCCCAAAATCAAATTAGTTCCAGTAATTTCTGTTCCCAGAGTCCACAAAATGAGGAAAGAACTATAACTCTTCAAGGTCCGAATCTTATTGTACAAGCTTGTGCAGGAAATGATAAAAGCTTAGAGTCAACAAAAAGAAGAAATCTTGATATGCTGCACAAAAACGAAGACGACGAATATCATTTTCTCCAAAGTGTATCTAATATGGCGTTGACTAATAAAAGAAAAACTTCTACTCAAGAACAGAATACTCCCCCAATCCTTGATTCTGAACCAATTCAAAAAAAACGCAGAAGGTCAACGGTCGCTTGTGTCTCTAAAACCAGCCGAGAAAATTTGACTGATATACAGAAGAGACAAAATCATATTAAGAGTGAACAAAAGAGACGGACTCAGATTCGAGATGGCTTTGGGGATCTGATCCAACTAGTACCTGGACTTCGAGGTTGTGGCTTTAGTAAAAGTGCGATTCTTGCCCAGACAGCAGATTGGCTGAACGAACTTTTAAAAGAAAATAGAATACTGAAATCTAAGATAGATTTGATCAAAAGAAATAGTTGAAAATTTTTTCGGAATTTTGGTGGGTTTCAAGCCAGCAATAGGTGGAATCAAAAATTATGTCATGTGAACGTGAATTTGATAGTTGTGATCATGTCTCCTTGAAGAAGATTTGACAGGTAAATTGAGAGGTTTGTTATATGACTAGACAATGCTACCATTCACTGAAAAGTATAAAATAACTTAATCGTAACTGTTCTTGAACTTCTCAGGTGGTGGCGGCCTTAGTCTCCAGGATGAGATTAGCCTCGTGGACCTGCTTAGTGTTAATGAGATATGTAATAAGAACCCCTCGCAATAATTATGAGCATGCCCGTGTGAATAGTCTTCATAAAATTTCAAAGCATGCGGCAATGGACTGCTGCTTACTGAAAGTTAAGGGTAGGACAGGGGTGTGTAGAGGAAAGCCAAGAACCGGTCTTTCGAGACCATGTTAAACAACCCAGAAGCACTGAAGAAAACCACGTAGTGGGTCCTAAACCAGGGATGGTTTGAACAATTTTGATTGGCTAGTAACAAGCAGGGACTTATCCATGGGAGGAAAGAACAGAGGACTTACCGTTTAAAGAACCCACATTAAGTAGAATCGCATAAGCACACATCTGAAGAAAAACTTTAATTGCAGATTTTAGCCAGATAGGTTAGAGGGATTTCCACCGAAAGGTTTCCATGCATCCATCCGCTGTGTACATAGAATAGATTATGAGACACCAGCATGGGCCATTGAGGCGCCAAAGCGGGTAAAATTCTTAATTGGTACTAGTATACATCCATATACTCTTCCGCAAGATTCAATGTCGCAACGCTTTGAAGTAAGTTTTGACCGTCTCTGTCATAGCGATTTACATGAAGTGAGATGTATGTCGTACAGGACTCACCTTAAACCGCAACGGCGCAAACTCCTTTGGTGGATTAAATTAAAAAGCGAGGATTCCGCTATTTGGTAGAACATGGCAATTTTCTTTCCTTACTCACCATCTCATCCGCCCATCCAGTTCTACCTCGAGAAAACAACGTCCATCTCGTCTCTAAGATGTCCGTCAGTATCTTGAGAACCAGAGCATGGGGCACGTCAGAAGAATAAAGCCTTACTGAACCTGGATCGAAGGAAATTTGGAATCATCAATCATGGCAATGAAAAAATCAGCTGTGCTGAATGATCTCAGCTCCGTAACTTTTAAATGAGTGCGGAAGCAGAGAAAGGGTCCAATAGAGGAATACAAGGTTGATATAGCGAGAATTTTTCTTTCCATCGGGAGATTAAGATCTTGATACATCGCTGAGCAGCAGGGTGATGATGACATACTGTATGCAGTGAGTTCCTCTTGTCCGAGGCTAACAATTCGGTAGTTGGGTATAATTACGGAAAACGAAATAAAATGACAGGATATGAATTTTTTCATGTTGGAGTACATGAAGTTTATGTTGGAGTATATGAACTCCATGCTGCAGCGTCTAACTTGCCTTGTCCGACTCACTGATAATAGAGTTGGTCGAGATGAAGTCTACTCTCCACAGTGTAAGCTCACATGAGCCACATGAATGCAATGCAAATACGCACTATAAAATCTAGATCGAATTATCACAAGCCTGCTCACACATCTTGCTCGTCAACCTTGGATGATCAAAATTACTTTACGCCGTAAAAATAGAGGGAGTTATAGAGTCTGATTCTCTGGCAAGAACTGACTTAACTTTTGGGAGTAACTTTCTGGAGAATTTATTCTCACCTCTCTCCCCCCCTATGAAATTTGATTTCATGAGTAATAATATCACGTTCTGTGACCGAAGAGAAGCAAAACTCAACTAATTTAACACGATCTGAATAAGTCTGAAAATCAAGTGTGGGACTTCCACATTCAACGATCTGAGATCTAAGATCTATGGATAGTGCGCCTTTTTAAGCGAGAAACTAATCTGCAGATCTCCCTGATTTTGCGGAGAACGCAGCCGCCGAAAGATACATGTGTTAATCGTCGGCTACGCCCATTGAATATAAGAATTTTAACTTCAGTCATTCTTCCATAGTCGAGGAAAGCAGTGAGACGGCTCTTCTGCCCAACAACTTTTGGCGTAAAGATCAGGACATTATGCTCAGTCATACAGCCATAAAACCAGGGACCGTCCTTTATCGAACGGATAGCTAATCTATAATGATTTATTTACTCGGTGCCTGTCGTATCACATTCTATAAGCTACATGCGAATATTTTACATTTCACACAGACAAACATTGACGTTCGAATATTCATTATGGAGTATCCACGTGAGATTTACTTTCCTCGTAACCATTAGCAAATCCACAGACAACTCCCTCTGATCCCGTCCCGCTCTGTTCACCCAAAACTTAAGGGTAACAAGTCAAAAGTTGTAGATGCAGAAGGAAGAGGGGAAAGATGGGGTTTCCCGCCCAAACTGAAAGGATTTTTGTGAATAATGAACCCTAGGCTTACTACTTTAGCGGCAGAGGTGCCCAACTTTACAAACAACGGAAGGGCAAGAGGAACTATTTGTCTGAGGCAAGAGAAGTTTAAGATCTATCAGGTGCTGTAGTTTTTTTTCTTTTTAGTTTGTGTGTATGAGGGAGGGAATCTGGGGATTATTTACATATAATTAGTATTTTTGCTAAGCGCCAGGCTTATTGATGGATTGATGGAAAAGGGTAACTGACGATGAGAAAATCTCACTTGCTTTCTTGTCTCAGTTGCTTTCCCCGACTAATTATATGAAACTTCAAGGGAAGAATGACTAAAGTCGTGATCCTAATAAACGCAGCCTACGATTATCAAGTTCTCGCCGCCGTCACTCGCTCCTCATGGTCAGCAGCTGCTTGAGAGTCACCTAACTCTTCGACTTTGGCAGTAGTTTTTTTAACATTGTCAGACTGTTTCTAGCCCTGGCTAGGTATTGGGTCGGTAGCGGTAGTGCTGGGACACACAATGTCAGAACTAGGAACAAACAGCGTTGCAGACTTCCCGTTACAAGAATATTGTGCTAGTTGATCAAGCTTATCCCCTTCATTTCCTGGTATTTCCGAGCAGTATCTAGCATTTTAGTCTAGCTTTGTCGCTACGGAGATGGGGGATTACGTATGCCCTGTCTTAAATGGCCTATATATGTACCCACTTAAACATCGTCCCCTTAGAACACACCTAACGGATTTACACTTCATTTTGACATATTTTCTGATTTCCTCTTCTCACACATTCCAAGACTTTCCTCCTGTAATTCCTCGATCTCGGGGCGCCCCTCGGTCAGTCATACATGTAGATGGCCTGTGCAGAATCCGCTTTGGCCAAATCCTACGATAGCACACGGTGAACAACTTTCGGCATAAATGTATGATGGAACCCCAGACATCCAAAATATCGAAAAATATCCGAACTTCAACCCATTTTAGCTTTCTCTACGTGGAATTAAATCGAAATCGGAGAGGCGAGGATTGTAACGACACCCTTTGCGCATAGAACGTATTGCTTCGATTTTGATTCAAATCGGTGGCGTGCAGGGCTAGAAGCTTGTGCGTTTAGGCGACGGCAATCGGGTTGTCACAGCACCGTTGCGAGTTGCTTATTACATCGAGACTCTCAGAGAAGACTTTGCATCTTGTTTCAACGCGATAGACTAGTATATATACTGTGAGGAGTCCCACCACATGAGCACCTTTGCATATACCTAACCGTCACGGTGCTATTCTGTATCACTACTTAATGTCAAGACTATCGTGCCCAAATCCTTCGTCTACTTCTAGACGCCGCGTGCCCTCATGATGTGAAAGGTCAAGGCTAACGGACACCGCGCGAAAGCAATACCATTAAATAATTTATATTTTTCTATATTAAACTGCGGAGATCGAAATAATTCTATATAAACTTGTAGCAATTACCTCCGTGATCCTGATTCTTGTTTGGGCAAGTCTCTCGAGCTGGTGGTGGTGGAATTATCCAGAGGGATTGACCAGCCTCAAGTTGGTGTTGTGGAATTGTCCACCTCTGATTATGACTATGTATATACAGGGCTTATTAATATAATACGATTATTATGATGTAATATGTTTAGGTACAAACTAGGTAACACCCATAGCAGATGAAGTTCGTGATCATGTTCTTAACTAATCGGGATTCTCCACTCAGGTTGAGGAGAATTTTTAACCACGAACAACATCCCGATTCCATGCTGCGCCTAAAAAAGATATAAAATCGATATGAATATCTATAAAGTCATGTCTTACAAGCCTTTAGGGGTATTGTAGCGTACGTAAAATTAAAGTAAATAATTCAATTTATACCAGAATTGGCGCCTTGAGGCTCATACAGGTGACTTCAGTCAGATACAATGATCACATAGTTATGATGAACATCATGCCTCGGATATCATTTGTAAGAGTCACTGCGGTTGTGATAGGCTGCTTTATCTTTACCCACATCGAACTGTACTTTGCGTCAAGCTCACCTAAGGGCAGCCTCTCAAAGAACTTTGTGTGATCCAGATATGCTGCTATCATCATAATGGATTCTCTCAGCAAGGTAAGGTCTGCTGAAGTCGAACCAGCGATCTTCTGTCACGGGTGGGGTAGATTTTCAGGCTACCCAGACTTTACTTGGGAGACCGGCCCAGACGGTATACCACTGCACCATCCGACCTACAACGTGCGCGACTATCCTTCGTTTGCCTTCCATCTATGATACGTGGATTGGAACATGGCTGACGGATGGCAACAAATGAGTGACGTACGTTTGGGCAAAATCCATGGGGGCGATGCTGAGTTGATGTCTACAAAGGTGGAGTTAGATCTCCAAGACCTGACCGAAATGTGATGTTGTAATCCACCATCCGGGTCGTGCGTGTCCTTTCAGAACGGCGTTGCGACCTGCACATCAACTCGGACATCGGGTTCGAATATCAAGAGATCACACCTTGCGCGGCGGATGCAACGGACAATGAAATGTGGATTCTATATGTCCATAGTTGAAGGGACAAGGGGGGCGCCAGTCTGAGCTCATGCACGTTATCCACAAACGTAGTTAACGATCAACGCCAATCTACGAGAAGGTCGTAATTGTCGAGTGATGGTGTTCAGTATAGCATACGTAGTATCCTGATTGGTAAATAATCAAATAGTTTTCTGTTCATTTGTATGATATGGATACGAGTTTGCCTGTTTGCCTACCGCTAACGATAGAGCCGGTGCGAACGGTGCGAACTAATAGGGATAGTGCATGTACTAGTATAGAATTTACTCCAACTCTTAATGCTAGCTGCTATCCTTGCATGGAAGGATTAATATCAAATCTGTTCTATCAAAGGAAATGAGTGCGTGAGTTCATGCCAAGACGTCGATCTTGCGGATCTCCCAGAATGGTAAAAATATTATACCGCAACAAGATGAATAAAGACGGATCATACATAAACTTCAATAAACTACAATAATTTTAGTATTGTTTTTTATGCATACATATACAGTGGTACAAGGGTAAGTTAACTAACTGGTCATTTACAGGGGTTATACGATAGGGGTAGTTTTTGCCAAAATGAGTAGGCGGTAAAGCCAAGGTGAAATTCTTTTTGCATGGTATCCCAGTCCTCTTACATAATCTTTTTGGCTTCTCTCCGCTACGCCCACAAACTTGCT